>LKNJ01001591.1:109755-151465 GCA_002120245.1 Maccullochella peelii
ACGCACACACACACACACACACACACACACACACACACATGTTTACATCTATACCTCTGAGGACCCTCATTTAGGGAAGCAAATAATTGGCCATAAAGATTTGAATATTGTCAGCAACTGAACACATCAAATCATTTTGAAATTTAGATACAACTAAACATATAGCACTGAAATATTTTACTTAATTTCAGGGTTATACAGTCAGTGGCCACTTTATTAGGTACACCTGTAAAATCTGTCGGAATCCAACACAACAGCTCACCCATAACTTCGACCATTACAAAGAAAATAATGTTCAGTTTTGATCAACACTGTCAGAGAGTTTATTATGTTTACTACTGAGGTTTATTACGTAGTTTGCAGTGGTGTTGAACTGTCTCTAATGTTCTGCCCTCCTCATTTGCATACATGAGGGTGGAAGAATACTAAAAAACACATATTAATATAAAGCAGTCCAGTACAACACCACCACTAACTATGACCTCAGAAATAAAAATATAGTTGATAAACACCTCTCGGGAAGTTTGAACAAAAGCTGAACATTATAATCTTCCTAAATGTAGAATTTGTAGCAGATCTGTTGTATTGGATTGCATTAAAATGTAAAGGTGTACCTAATAAAGTGGCCAGGGAGTGGATATTTCTTTAGGCTTCTCAAATTCAGTACCCAACATTCAAAAACTATTTTCAAGTTGCTCAAATACAACAAGTCAGATTTGAAAACTCAAGTCAAGTCAAAAAAAATAAAATTCAAGTTATAAAATTCAGGTCACTGACATAATGCATTCCCTAAACTCTCACAACTACATGTCTAACTCTACTTTAACAGTTAAGAACTGGCCTCTGGCTGTTGGGGTTGGAGGAAAACAGACTGTGTGGAAAGTGAGTCGCATTTTCTTCTATGATGATAGAAGAAGTCAGTTTTTCATTAAAGGACAAATCCCTGAAATATTCTGGGTTAAATATGATCAGAAACTGGAATATTGGTTTAATTTTGATGTGTTTAACTGAGCATCCTTTGTCTGAAAACCCTAGAAAAGAAGGCAAGGCGGACTATTTATTTATTCTTTACTTTCTTTTATGGATTACAATCATACATGCTTTATCAGTAACCTATGAATTTTGTTGTAGACATAAAAGTCTGAAAATCTGATCATGTAAGTTATGTAAAGTGGTATTATTTATTTTTGGACTCTGTAGTGTTGCTTGAAAACGGAAGCACTACCGTAAGTGCATATTTATCTGTTTTATATCAGTTTGTGGTGTGAATTTTAATTATAGCTGCAAACTGTGCGTATATTGTGTGAGTGTTGTTGGTGTGTGTTCAGGCCGCTGGAGAAATGAGCTCCATCACGGTCTCATGGAGTCAAAGTCCCAAATCCACACTACATTCATTACCTGTGGGTCCAGGTGTTTGCTGATGTGCTTCTCCAGGAAGTGACGCCTGAGGACAGAGCTGACAGAGGGACGGTCCCGAGGGTTGACCTGAAAAACAGAGTATGTGTGTTTATGTGTGTGAAGTGAAAATGAGAGCAATAGTCCAATAACAATACTCATCAACAAGTGACAAAGCGTAGATTTCAAATAGTGTCACTTACTTACTGTACATCATGAAACTCTGTAAACAATAACCTGGGTAGTAAAGAATATCATACCTACTTTACATGTAACACACTTAAATATGTAACGTGACGGTGGGAGACGTTTACTTTCTATACACTGAATAACAGCAGTTAACTGTGCATTCAAAGGTTGCTTGGTAGATGTGAAAGTTCTCTGACGTCTGTTCAAAAGTTCCTGTAAACATCTGAAGAATTTCCAATAGTTATCAGCAGTGTGTTTGCTGCAGTATGTAGAGTGTCTACAGTAGACAATGGAAGCTTCCTTACATGCAGCTCAGGCTAATATCCTGAACATCTGCTCAAACAGTTTCCTGAGATGCTGACATTCACACTTTTCCTCTTTAAAAATAAAACAATGTTTTGCAGTTTGAACTCAGTGAACTTAGAAGGTGATTATAAGAAAACCTTTCAGACTCCTGGTGAAAATGTCAGACGAAGCTTTCATTCGAGTCATTATTCACCAAAGTTTGAGATGTTGAAATTTGAGTCACTGAAACTGATGTTCAATAGTTTAAATTTGTGTCATCATTTAGTTCAAGTCCAGGTTCAGCTAGTAAGTGCTGTACCTGCTGTTGATGCACACGAAATTATGGTTCATTTAGCTCAGATCTTCACACTGTAAAGAAAAATAAAATAAAAATTCTCTTTAGAGTGTCTGACCTTGAAGAGTTGAGTGACCAGCAGGCGAAGGTCGTAGGAGTAGTGGCAGGGTACGGGGTTGTAGCGCCCCCTGCAGATCTTACTGACCAACTGCTGCAGACTGCTGCCCTCAAACTGCAGGTGAAGACAAGTAAATACAGATACACATGATAGAAAGTTAATCAGCAACTAATTTGATAATTGATTTATCATGTAGTCGTTTTTCGAGCTAAAATGCTAATCGTTCCCCTGATCCCAGCCCCTCAAATGTGAGGATTTTACGTGGTTCTTTGTCATTTATAATAGTAAGCTGCATATCTTTGAGTTTTAGTGTGTTGGTTGAATAAAACAAGCTATTTGAATACATCACCTTCGGCTGTGGGCATTTCTGTGGGCCCCATAACTTTCACTATTTTCTGACATTTTAGCAACAAAACAATTCATCGATTAATCAAGGAAATAATTAGTTAATTAATCAATAATGAAAATAATCGTTAGTTGCAGCAATATTTGTAATGTTACTCATGTTGCTCTTACTGTACTTCTGTATGAGTTCACTCTGCAGGCTAAATTAGCATTAGTGTTAGCGTTAGGTAAGTGTTAGCGGTGCCCTGGAGGTTCTAGCTGTGTGTGTGAAGCAGCTGCTGATGTGCTGGGTGTGGTGCAGCTTACTGGATGCCTCAGAGCGCAGAGTTCATACAGGACGCAGCCCAGAGACCAGATATCCCTGCAGAGAGGACACACACACACATCTGTATTATGAAGAGGGATTTTAAATGCAAGCTGACATTAACTGAACCATAATAATTTCATTTTAAACTCCCTGTTTTGTTTCCATGCCCCCAGATGTCCTACCAGCTCAGTGTTGATTTGGAAACTCTGCAGAATCAGGGACTGTATCTATGAAGTCACTATGAAGCAGCTTTTTCAGTCCATGTTGTGCAACTTGACACATTTCTTGCTGAAACAGGATGCTGGGGCAGTGCTTAACAACATCCCCTGTCCCTCTGAGCTAAAGTCATAAACACCAGAAACAAAACCATAATGTCAAAATCCAACAGAGCGCAGCTACCAGCAGAAATGTCTAGTAAAAAGGTTTTCAGTTCTGGAGTAATACATTTGCTTTGACATTTGCTTTTTTGGCCAGGAATCAAGTTTGCGTGTGTGTGTGTGTGTGTCTGTGTGTGTGTGTGCTCTTGTACTTATATCTTTGTGAGGTCCTACTCAAGTTGTAGACCTTGAGAATGAGGACATTTTCAGAAACTGAGGACATTTTTGTCCCTTCTTCAAAGGACTGTTTGACAGTTGAGACTCGGTTTTAGGCTTAAGTTCAGAATTAGGTTTAGGTGAAGGTTAGGGTTGTGGGCTCGGGCATGGATTATGTCAGTGAGGGTCTCACAAGTATAGCAATCCAAACATGTCTATGTGAGTGTGGGAAAGAGAAAGCAACTCTGTCCTCAGCTGTATCAAAACAAGAGCACAGAAGAGAACAAAGCAAAGACGTGTCGAAACACACAGACAGAGAGACAGAGGGTACAGGAGGATAATCACACTGAGATGCTTGCATGTGTGAGTTTACTGTACATCTGAGTTTCCTGTTACAAAGTATGTGTGTTTGTGTTTGTACATGTTGTGGTTGAAATGGCTGCAGTGCAACCAGATGTCAGTATGATAACAGAACCATTATCACAACCACAAAAATAAAAAAGGGGAAGCTCCTCTCTGCACAGCAGTTTGCTAAACCCCCTCCCCCCAAACAGTGATGGTCCAATCCACAGACTGTACATAAAGATGGACGACGCGTCTCCACTTCATCCTACTGTACAAAAATGAAGCCAAAATATCCCGGATACGGGACATGCCATCTTGCGCTGGTGACGGTGTATTACTACTTTTACTGAAGTAAAAGATCTGAACATTACAGAATGAAAGAGGGGTCAAAGAAAAGCTTGTTGTGGACCTTCATGGTGGTTCAGGCTGTGGGAGTTGTGCAGAGAGAAGGCCATACGTACGTCTTGTTGTTGTAGGGCCGACTCTGGCAGATCTCCGGGGAGAGGTAGTATGGGGTCCCGACACAAGTCCTGGCCAGCTCCATGGTGCTACACAGCCACAGTTCACACACACAACACGCTCAGTCAGGGTTCAACATGTAATGTCAGTGAAAACTCAGATACATTTTAAATATGCTGTTCTAGATTCCTCTTGTGTGTGCTTTGCGGTGGCCTGTTTTTCAATGCAAACGTTTTCCAGACCAGAGTTTTTACTTCTACAAACATTTGTCAGAGACAGACCTGCTGTGGAAGCAAAACTATTTTTATTGGGTTTAAGGACAGGGTCACAATTTTTCAAGTCTGTCTTAAAATAATCAGGTTTCCACATTTTAAGAACCTCTTTTCTAACATGCTTCCAATGGAAGTGATGAGGGACAAACTGTACTTAAGTACAGTACTTGAGTAAATGTACTTAGTTACTTTCCACCACAGTCTTATTCTTATTTTATCTAGTAGGAAACACTACAGTCTTCGCACAGTCTTACAGGCCGAACATTATTTATACAGCTGTGTGTGTTTACATGTCTTGGTCGACAGTTTGTGAAATGATAATGAATTGTTTGGAGGTCTTCCATGTGTTACAGAGCGCTCAGTGATCAACAGCTGCACTGTGTGTGTGTGTGTGTGTGTGTGTGTGTGTGTGTGTGTGTGAAGATGACACTGACTTACTTATTCAACATTCTTGCGATTCCAAAGTCCCCCAGCTTTGCTTTCATCCCGCCGTTGGTGAGGAAGATATTCTAGATCAGAGGGAGAGCAGGAATGAAAGCACGTCTGTATTGCAGCAGAAAAACAGTGACTGGGCGTCTGTGTGTGTGTGTGTGTGTGTGTGTGTGTGTGTGTGTGTGTGTGTGTGTGTGTGTGTGTGTGTGTTTGTGTGTTTGTGTGTGTGTGTGTGGAAACAGATATGATTGATGAAAGATAGTGATGGTTGTGAACAGAGACGCAGTCTGTGGTCAGTTATTCTGGGAGTTGGCACACAGCGAGCTCTTTGTTCCGAACAAAGCGGAGCTCCGGACACTTCAGCCTCACAATCCCCTCAACTCTGTAATGATAATCCTCGTTAATTAAAAAGCTTAACCTCAGGGTCTGTGGATAATGTTGTTTACGGTGTACTTCAACCAGGAATGCATGATGTACAGTCTGTGGGCGACAAGGCTCAGATAAAGTGATCAGGTTGGATCCATGTCTCTTACAATAATTATGAAATAAAGCACATTGCATACAAAAAGAAACAAAACAATGGACCTCATGCAACAACATTTTCACATTCTTCTCCCAAACATACTTTTTTGTGCAAGGTTTGTACGTACAAATCAAGATATTTGCACAAAACATATGAACTTTATAACTTGAAGCTTCAAGTTTAGCTGTGTCAGTAGTCGTATTAGAGGATCCGAAACAAGTAGAAAATATTAATATGATAATAATACAGCTGCCAACGACCATCAGAGCAGCTCTGCACTGTGACAGACAGAAAGAGGGAGCAGTCTGACACGAAGTCGAATGCTAAATAAACGTCTCTAAACCCTTAAACACTGCTGATCCACAAACTGTGTGCAGCCAGACATTTCACAGTGGAAGTGAATGAAGTGGATGTGTGAGTGAGTGCAGCAGTGAAGCGGGTCAGATACCTGAGCTTTGATGTCTCTGTGGAGAACCTTCCTGTCGTGGATGTGTTTGAGGCCCAGGCAGATCTGAACAAACCAGTCCACGACCTGAGGAACACACAGCTCAGTTTCACTCTGTCAGTGTGTGTTTAAGGATTTTTAGATTCCGAAAGACCAAAAAACAAAGTCCACCTCACCTGAGAACAAATTAGTGTCAGGTTTAGGGATGAATGAGGACAATGAAACTCCTCACAGGTGTGTGTGTGTGTGTGTGTGTGTGTGTGTGCACCTGCTCCTCAGTGAAGGCGACTCCTCTCTGCATGTTGATCTTCTTCATCAGATCTCCTCCGTCACAGTACTCCATCACTATATACAGGCTGCCCCTCTCTACACACACACACACACACACACACACACAGTAAACAGTATATATACACTGACTCTGATGCGAATACCCTCGAGCACAAACCTGCCTACAAAAACACGAGATCACACATTCTCTCACCTTGAAATGAGCTGATGAAGGTGACGATGTTCGGGTGTTTCATCTTCGACAGCAGCGTCACCTCTTTCTTGGACGCTTCCTTTTCCTTCGCCGACATCTGAGCAGCGAACACACTTTTAATGCAACAGTCCAACACTTCAGCTCCCTGAATGAACAGCTGGGTAACAGCTGGTTAAATCAGTGAGCTATCTGAAGTCATGTTCATTCGACAGTGTTTTGGGGATTCATTTCCTGTATGGAACTTTTTCTACACTAACATTGATATTTTGTTACTTTGCAGCTACAGGAATGACTTATGAATACTAGCTGCCAAAACAGCAAGTTATATGACTTATAGTTAAAGAGAAAGACAAGAACTTACCCGTTTAGAGCCCTTAGAGAGGACCTTTGGAAAGTCACGCTTTCGAATGATTTAGGAAGTATACACTGCTGTGTTTTTGTTGTTTGTATATTAAAACAAAAAAATATTACAAAAAGCTAACACTGATATTAGTTTTTATTACTACTGTGCATGCTTATATCCTCTTTCACTAACTGTTTTAATTGTAGGCTCTTTTTTAGGGTGACTATGGAACGTCTGTCCTACAGATGAAAAATAGCTTTTTGGCTAACGCTGGTTCCTCTACAGCAGTGTTTACCCATGTGCACTGCCTTGTTAAATAAACCAATAAAAACAATTAGATCCTTTACCTGAGTAAAAGGAGCTGTACTATGATGTAAAAGTACTCCTGTACAAGGACTCCTGCATTCAAAAGTTCACTTCAAGCAAAAGACATTTTTGGAGACACAATGATTCGCTTTCTTGCTGAGAGTTAGATGAGAAGATTGATACCACAAAAAGTTGTTACCCAAAGCATCGGATAATAACGTCTGCTCACTATTTTAAATGTTATTTTTTAACCATACATTACAAAAATAGTTGTATTCATTAGGGGCAGTACAGATGCAGGTGTTCACATGCTGCCGTTGTACCTTTCTGAGGTTGATCTGTTTGACCACACACTGTCCGTCTCCACCTCCCCCTTTGTCTCGAACCAGGAAGGCTTTACCAAACGCACCCTCTCCAATCTGACGGATGACCTCATAGCTGTTCATAACACCTGGAAGACCTGCAACAACAAGCTGCTTAAATATAGAAGATTGCTGAGGCGGCACAATATGTCTCATAGCTGGTGAATGATAATCTACCAGAATGTTATTTTTCTTGATTTTGAGCGTCAACATACTGTGACAGGATCAGGGCTGCAATCAATTATTATTTTCACAGTTACTCAATTAATCATTTGGTCTCTAAAACATCAGAAAACAGTGAAAAGTGCAAGGTGACATTTTCAAAACCCCCCAAAATATTCAGTTCACACAATGCTATAAAACAGAGAAAAGCAGACAATTCTTCTCATAATTCAGCCGCTCAATAACAAATCATTATTTTGTGTCTGAAATCTACCAGCCACTTTCATATTTTACCAGCATTTTGCTGGTGGCTGGTGCTAATTTCCCACCCTGGCTGGAACCAACAAATATGTGGCCTTGTTGGCTTGAAAAATAAAGATCATCAATCAATCAATCTATCAAAATAGTTGTAGATTAATTTTCTGTCGATCGTCTAATCGATTAGTCGACTCTAATTGTTGTAACTCTATACAGGGATTGTTGAGGAGGGTGAATGAAAACACACACAACTTCAAACATTAATAAAATTTAGTGTGACAGTATTATTGTTGTAAGTTAGTTAAAAATTACTGATCCGTGTAGCTGGTCCAAGTAAAGCACTTCATATACTGTTGGTTAGTTTAATCTATAACACTGCATCATTATTTAATAAGCTAATCATTTATTTTGTATGTAAAATACTGATATTTAAAGGAAATAGCAGCTAAAGTATAAAGCAGCATAAATGGAAATACACAAGTACACCTCAGCATTGTAGGCTACTGATTAAATGTAGTTATTTTCCACCACTGTGATTAATCGATACAGATAATATTCCTCCCCAGCAGCCGTTATTCTGTACGGTACTTTATATAACCTTCGTACAAAACGCTTCCACAGTTTTCACAGTGAGTGCCGGCGGAAGGAGCCCGTTGCCATGGAGACAGATACACGGCTACTAGCTCTCCCGTTAGCATGCTAACATAAGTTCACTTTCGGTAAGAAAATGCCGTTTTTCTCCCTGTTTCCGGTGTCAGATAATAGTGTCGTCTTACCCTTTTACTAACGCGTCTTGTTGTCAGAAGTCACATCGTGAAACAAAGCGGCGGCAGCGAGTTTAAACCGCTGAGACGTTAAAGTGTCTGAAAACTGTCAAAAAGCCGTTTGGCGAGCGCGAGGGGGAAAGCACACACACCAGGCATGCTGGGAGTTGTAGTCGCAGCAGGGTTTTTTTTGGCTCAGCTCGACCACCCTCCTCTTTTATCAGCATATTGATCAAATAAACACGAAGTTAGACTCAGTGTCTGATATCGAGACACCATGTTCCTAAAATAACAATCAGCGAGTTTACACCGACTTCATGACACTGTATTCAGATTTCCTGTCATTTTAATTTTAACTTGTTACAAGAGCTGAAACAATCAATCAGTTGATCGATTAGTTGATCGACAGAAAATTAATAAGTAACTATTTTGATTACATTATTTCTCAATGTATTTTATTTTATTTTGTTTTATATCATTGTTAACTGAATCTGAACTGAAATATTTGGGTTTTGTTGGTCAGACAAAACAAGACCTTTGAAGACGTCATTGTGGGCTCGAGGAAATTGTAACGGGCATCATACACCAAATGATTAGCTGAAAATGAAAATCTGCTTTAGTTGCAGCCCCACTTGATACACTCAAGACTAAATTATTGCACTCAAATCTTAATTCAAGGTCCACTTACCTTCTTTTTAACCATGTTTCACTGTGTTTCTCAGATTTATATTTAAGAATCTTATTTAAATTAGTATTTAACTGAATCTGGATCATATGACTTTGAATTTGTATTACAACATTTAACATTGACTTTGAAAGCCCAAAGAAGAGTTTTTTGACTGAAGATACACAGTTTTATTGCTGTCATTATAAATATTAGTGACGTACAAACAAACCTTAAACAGTTCAACTTTATATAAAAAAACCTGTCAATCAATGTGGGGGTGCAGAAAGATTTATTTTGAGTTTTGACAGCGTGACTGCACTTTTATTTGAATTTCAACATTTGTTTTAATCCTGCAGTGTGACACTATTATCAGGTCATTATCACATTTTATCTGCACAATATTTTGAGACCACCTGACACACGCACACACACGCGCACACACGGTATCAGTGCAGTGATGAGATCTCTCACCTGTCCCGGCGGTAATCAGAGCCAGAGGCTTCGCTGCGACTGCAAAGACAAGATGCTTATTTAAATCCTCAGAATGGCAGCAGAGGTTTGGTGCTTTATTCACAGTCACAGATCATGTTGCTGCTGTCAGAGTTTAGCCATCACACCCCAGAGTGATATGCCAGGCAGCCACCGTGTGTGTGTGTGTGTGTGTGTGCGCGCCTGCGTCTACTGAATCATCATTATTCTTATTAATACGTTTATACATTTCAGTTGTGGATGAAGTATTCAGATCTTTTACATAATGTAAAGTAGTAATACCAACATGTAAAAATACGTTGTTACAAGTAAAACTCCTGCATTCAAAGTTAAATTAGAAGTATTATCAGCAAAATGTACTTGCAGTATCAAGAGTAAAAGTACTGCTTATGCAGAAAGATTCCCCCTGTGACTGTTAAATTATTTTGCATTTTATTATTTTATTATTATTACTGACACTTTAAGGTGTAGCATTTTACTGTTGTAGTTGGTAAAAGTGGAGCTAATTCTAACTACTCTGTATACTTTAATGTATCACAATGCACCATATGTTGTGTTTAAGTGGATCTTTGTATGTAAAGTAACTCGTAAACAATAAGCTGAAATAAATGTAGTGCAGTAAAAAGTACAATATTTGCCTCAGAGATGTTGTGTAGTAGAAGTAGAAAGTACCATAAAATGGAAAAAAGTACCTAAAAATTGACAGCACGACTTGAGTAAATGTACTTTCTTAAATGGTATTTTTTTTTTTTTCCCCTTTTAATTCCTGGATAGTTTTAACTTTTCAGACTAAATGGTGTTTTTGATTTTTGAGTATGACTATTCTCCCACAATGCAATGCACAAAGGAAATGGAGGAGCTGCTCACAGGTGGAAAATAATTATAAGAAATTGTGGCTGGTGGTGAAACAGCAGAGTAATGAGTCTTAAGAAGGACATTTTGCTAAGTTTAACTGGCAGTGACGTTCAAAAGTCACCGTTTAACTGGACGTCTGACGTATTGTGTCATTTCCTGTCAGTATAAAGTGGTTAAATACGTATTATTTTGCATCCTAACTGCTAAAACAGCATACTATGATGATCAGTATGTAGTATATACAGAATAAAATCAGTATGTAGTATAGTTAGTTTTGTTTTAAGCCAAAACAGGATGGAAAAATGCCATAAAATGAAAGTTTAGTATATAAAGAAAATATTTTTTATCACAGAGTTGATGATGTGATCGTCTGTGGTGCTTTGACAAGCTTCTCTCTGATCCTTCAAGGTGACACTCCTCCACTAACCACCACCCGGCCCATTTCCCATGATGCCCCTGGGCAAGGTCCCTCTGATTAGTGCTTTAATCATGGACACATTTCCACTGTGATCCAATGACAGGCAGGCCGAGCGCCCGCTGTGACAGCTGATCCGGGGTCAGCGCTCTGAGGTGACGGCTGCAGACGCAGTCACATGATGAGTCTCTGCGGTACACAGTGAGCGTGTTTCCTCATATCCATCCTTTATGATAATACTATAAACACTGTGTACTAACCAGTGGTGGAGGACGTACTGAAGTAAAAGTACCAGTACAACAATGTAAATCCTGCATTCAAAAGCCAAAGTACAGAAGTATCACAAGCTAAATGTACTTCTGAAATGTAGAGTGGAGGTATGAAGTAGCATGACATGGAAATACTCAAGTAAAACCATACAACTGTACTTAAGTACAGTACTTGAGTAAATGTACTTTGTTACTAATAGTACTAACGTCGACTTCACTGTTTTGGCAGCTAGTATTCAAGAAACTCAAACCCAAGACTTTCTAATTTTCTAATCTAACTGCTGATAATTTGTAAACGTCACAAAAAGCTAATATTTGATAAATTCCTGTTTTCTGAGCTGGAGTCAGAGGACAGACAGATGTGTTGCTCCTTTACGTTGCGTTTCATTAATTTGCAGTAAGTGCCTTCAGCCTCCACAAAATATTCCAATATTCCAAACAAATAACTGCAGACTAAAGAGTGATTGAGTAACTTTACTGTAAAACAGTTGACAAAATCTTGACTAAGATTTTTTCTGCCATCACTCCAAAATAGTTTGTCCCCCGCTCTTATATGTTTTCGTGGTTTTGGGCAGGAAGCGGGACAGTCTTTTTAAGTCGGCCACTTCCTGCGCATCAAACACTTGACAGGAAGTTGTGACATCAAAGTAAAACCTCAAGTTCTTCAGGTATTTTGTCATAAACCAAAGAATTGGATACATAAAAAATATTGACCTGATGGTGGCGCTAGAGGAAAAGTCAGAGGATCACCAAAGCCATTAGGATTCATCCTCTGGGGAACATGAATGTCTGTACAAAGTTTAGCACTGATCGATTCAAACTGGCAGCTTAACGAGGACTTCAATGAACCATCACTCGGAGGTTGTTTTTTCTATTTTGTTTATTGTGTTGGTCTGTTCATATCTTTAAAGAGATTATATACACAAATTAGTACAACAAGAAGAGTTATCCAAAAAATTACACATTCAAAAAAAGACAGACAACCCTTGAGAAAAAGATTTTAACATAAGCGTGCGTCTTCCTGCAAACTTTCTGCTGTGGATTTTATTCTTTCTTTTCTTTTACCAACTCAGTTTTGAAGCTAAACGAGAGAAGCACTCGTCCACACTCTTATTTTAAGACCATTTTCCAGTTAAGAAAGAACAGGTGCAGTGTATTAATAGCTACAGCAGACAAATACAAAAAACAAAAAAAGTCTCCCTGGACTGATCCGAGTCAAAGACCAGGATGAGTGGTACAAAAGCTTTCTCTTGAAATCTTTGTGTTTGGACTGAAGGAAAGGCAAACTACATTTACCCCGGTCTACTGAAATAAAAGTTCATGCTATAATTGCAGTTATTGTGATTAAAATAACTTACTTATTTATACTCAGCTGACTTTTAGCTAATTATTTTCTGAAAAGATAACAATTCCAAGAAGATCCCCATACAGAAAGGTGGAAAAATACACAACTCTTCACCTTTTTTTTTTTTTTTTCCTCACAATCAATGAATATTTACCAAACAGCTTCACATTTCACTCCTCTCACTCACTGAAACTACCTGAAGTAAAGGACAGGAAAACAAAGACAGGTGAGGATTAAAAACACAGATCTCACTGCACGCCAGTGACTTTAAGAGCAGGTGGGAGGCGGCGACGTCTCTTAAGGCTCACAGATCAGAGTTTCCACCACAAACTTGTTCTCGAAGTGACGAATCTTGTGGCAGTTCAGCGCTTCACGCTTCTGCATACCTGTAGGACGACCAGAGAGAGTTAGCACGCTGCGTTCAAGGAACAAAATACCAGTTAGACTCCCCGTGAGGCTTCACGGAGAGCAAAGATAAAACTCGTGTCCAGGTGAGTTCAGACTGCAGGTGAAGTGGATGTTAGAGGCCGTCTGACGAACCCCATTTGTTGTGCACATGTGCCAACTTCCTGTCACCGCTTTTCGAGCAATGAAAGCGTTTTACCAGCTTTTTTTGTTAACGAGTGAGGAACTTGGCTCCATATTTTAGTCATTCTTTACCAAAACAGGAAAAAAAGTATTTATTTAATAAGAACAATTTGAATCTTCTATTTCATAACTAGTAAAACCGACAGGAACATTTTCGCACATGTGCAGAACAAACCGGATTGGAATTGATTTCCGTTTCGTGATTTCTTCTACGTTTTCTTTACATTGTGGTTTCACTGCCTCCTAGTGGACACGTACATTACACCCCCAGTGTGTTTTGCCGAATTCCAGTTTAAGCCAGCTTGTTATTACACAGTTAGTGTCTCAGGTCTCTGCTGTGGAGCTTCAATGAAACACAGCTAATAAGCTACAATAGCTGCCTCCATTTTGGACTCTCCGGCTCGCCGTCCACTCACTTTCAGCAGAGTAACTACAGCTGTTAGTGGCAGGGAAACATCTGTTAGCTTTAAACGCAGAGTTTTTGTACTAAACATAAATAAAGGAGTGGAAGAGGCCCTGTGCCTACCCAGGATCCTGTCTCTGCGCTGCAGCTTGAAGGTGTCTTTGCCGCGGCACAGGTTGTAGATGAAGTAGCCGAGCTGATCGACGTGCTCCAGGCGCTCCGTCACCATCATCTCCTCATGGACCAGGTAAGACTGGGGCAGGTAGGTGCCGGCCTATCACAGAACAGATAATTAATACATAATCACCACTGATACCTGCCAAGCCTTAAATAAAGAGAGTAAGCTGCCTCCTTTAGACTCAACAGGAACTTTCTTTTTAGTGTGTAATAAAATTACTTAATTTACACATTTTTGTTTTTTTATTTGCTGGTTTTACCTGTTTTAATGTTCTTACTTTCTGTTTCTTTTTCTTGTTATTGTGTGTTTGTTGTTGTTTTGTTTATTTGCTGTCAGACTAAAGTGAAACTGCAGAGAAGCTGTCTGGTACCTTGATGTTGATGAGCAGCTCCAGGAAGTCTTTGGGGGGCATGACGATGGAGGTGTTGAGCGGGATGACGTAGCACTTGTTCAGACTCAGATCCAGGTAGGCGGTCAACCTCTGAGACAGAAGCAAAACATTTACAATACTGGAGTTTTCTTTTTTAAATCACAACTATCGTGAAAACAAAAACACCATAAATTCTGCCTTTATTTAGCTCAATGGCAGCAAGAACCAGGACCAGGCTTATATTAGAGACGGGCTTTTATTTCCCAGTTGAATGAAAACTCAACACTTCCTCCATGTTTACACGTTGTCTTGACAACAGTCATATCACACTCACCAGTTAATTCCAGCCCTTTCACTTTTCCGTTTTTCCTGATTGATTTTAATCTACCATGAACGCAACACTTGCAGCTGATTTTTCACATTAAAAGTCTTCCAACCTGCCTGTTATTGGCAGACTTTTAATGTGAAAAAATATTATTTAAACATCGGGTTTTATGACAATTTATGGTTGAAATCTTTAGAATTGAACTGTAATCTTTCATACAGGTCCTCCAATCTACTTGACAATATAATTTAAAGGACAGTGGTCTACTGATAATCAACAGAAATGAACTTCTGATAGGTTATTAATCATTCGGGTGTGATGAAAGGCTGGGGGCGGAGCTTCGTCAGCTTTCTCACCTGCTGGAAGTCGTGGACAATGTCGGCCGGGTCTCCGTCGTCGAACTCGGGCACAGGGACATTGATGAGCTCCACCTGCTCCCTCTCCAGCACCCGGATTCTCTCCCGCAGCTGCCGCAGGTAGAACTGGTTCGGCAGCTCTACCTCCACCTACAAACCAGTTGGGCAAACCACTTAATCAACCACTCACACAGCCGGTTCTCTGCCTCTCACTGCTGCTGTTCACCAGCGACTTCTCTGACAAAGTATGTTTGCTGTAGTATTAAACTAAACTTGCTTTATATCGCAGTAACCTCTCTGCTTCACATATTTTATGTATTTCTTCTACTGTTTCAGGTAACCATTGATTTCCATTCCGTTTTCATACGATATAAAAACTTGCTTGAGTTGTGTAATCCACCAAAGTGAACATCAAGTCTTCTGTAATGTTTTAAAGGGTTGCAGCCAACGATTATTTTCATTATTGATAAATCTGCCAGTTATTTCCTCTGTTAATCAAGTCATCATTTGGTCAATAAAACTAGGGGTGTTCCTAACGACAAATTTCCCTGACAATTAAATGGAAACTTAAATTTAGACTAGTCTAAAAGTAAGAAAACACTCAGAAAACACAAATATTGTGTATTTAAGAGCCATCTGAAAGCGTTAATCACATTCTTCAATAACCAAATCCTAGTTTAGGGGGACTAGTGGCAGGTGGATGCGTAACATATTAGGCCCATCAGCTAACTGGCGCTGTGCATTAAGAAAATATTAATAATTAGTTTAACCGACTAGTATTTCTGGTGCTGACTGAGCGAGGGTATAATGTTTAATTGACTAGTCGACTAAATAAAACACCAGAAAATAGTGAAAAATGTCCTTCACAACCTCCTACAGCCCAAAGGTGATGACGTCTTCGGATGTTTTGTTTTGCCTCCAAAACCCAAATACATTAAATGTACTCTAATGTGAGAAGCTAGAACCATCAAATGATTCACATTTTTAAAAACTGCTGCCGATTAATTTCCGTTCGCAGTTCTAAATGTTTGTCAAAGTTACATTTGTCAAAGAGTGCTAACTGTAATGTAATACAGTATGGAACTGAAGGAGACACAATGGCTGCCTAGAACAGCAGGAACAGTTTGGGATACACAGACAGCCCACTGCAGGCTCAAGTCAATTAGTCAGTCAGGTCATCAATCAATCAGTGACTCGGCCTGTATTGATTAATCACGCTGAGCTAATGTCACATGTGCTGTGTCGTCTGACGAGCAGCAGGAAGCGATGGGGATTACTCCACCGCTGTGAACCTGGACCTGCTGCAGGTGTGTTGGGTTGTTCAGTACCGTACCTCCTCTTCCTCCCGCATCATGAAGTCCTCCTCGCGGTAGTTCACCCCGCACACAAACACCTGGTCCTCCTGCAGGACAAGGCGAGGACCAAAACATGCAGCACATGAGAGATTACAGCAGATAATAATGCATGTCAATGAGCTGTGCTACACGTGTGATATTTCTTAGGCTGTTAAAAACTGGTGAAACCAACTCCCAAATATTCACACAACAGCAGCTGATGGAAACACACACACAAAAAAATCTAATTTTCTTTTGATGATTTTCTGAAAATCCAGTTAAAATTGACACTACATTTGGATGGAAACCTGGCTACTGATACAATACAGAGTCTTTGATAGTGTTGGGCTAAATGATATAATAATAAAAAACTTTATTCATGCAGAACCTCTCAAAACGAAGTTACAAAATGCTTTGCACCCAACAATAAAATAAGAAAAAGGAGTAAAATAAACAGATAAAACATAAGACACAACAGAAATGGAAGATCTGTGTTTCTGCGGTGTTTTACTGAGGTGGCTAACACTTTAATATCTCTGGTTGTATAGAAGCACTGAATGGCTTCTGTTTCATGGTAATATATGCACTCTCCCTGTCACATACAGTAATAATAATAACAACAACATGAAGACAGGTCACAGCAGTTTACCTGCTCCAACATGTCGGGTTTGTCAGTAACATGTTATTAACAGTTCATACATACAGAGTTCATGTGCTTTGAGATCTGCAGCGTTTCAGATGGATCTGTATTGATTTTGTGTTTGCTCGTGGACTGTATCGAGACATGCTTTGAATCGTCTCAGAGGGAGAGATATTATTAAGATTCGTGTTGTATTTTAGTATTATTTACTCTCTACATGTTTGTCGTGGAGCCTGTGATGTGGTGTGACTTCAGCAGCGTGTCTAACTCCTCCTGGGCCTCGGCATGACAACAAGCTAATATTAAACTTCTCCATTTCCATCCACATCCTCTGATCTTAGATTCTGGTTCAGTTTACCTCTATGTCCCACCCTTGTTGGGCCTGCCTGCTCACCTCCAGGATGTAGTAGCGGTACAGGTAGGCTCCTCCCACCACCACCCCAGACAGCATGAGGGCGAGACCCAGGCACATGCACCAGCACCAGGCTCGAGACTGGTGACGCACCAGCAGGGCTGCCTCCGCATCCTGCAGGAGAGAGATGGAAACGTGTCCATGTTTATTCATTCAGGGCTCTGGTTATTATCATTGATCACGTGCTGGTTATTTCTCGACTTCCACCCTTTCACTCGCCCGTATTTTCCTCAGATTTATCCAAACATTTACTCGTTCCTTTGCCAGTTACTCTTCTGTATTTCATCCAGAAAACAAACTCCAGCTCTAGACAAATGCACCAGTATGACCCTGTGTTCAAGTGAATGATTTCAGATATTGCAGACAACATTCAAATGTAAACTGCATGTAAGGTGTTCACCACATGTGCACATTAGCCTGATTCCAGACCTCTGAACCAACAGCAGCCCACATCTCTGATCTGTTCAGAAATTGAATTCAGTGAATGAGGAGAAAGAAAACCGCGATTCAGTTTGATTATCGGGTTCCAGAGTTAAGAGAATGTCACAACACGAAGCTTCTCGCTGATAAAAAACAAAAGAGGAAAACAGAAAATGAAAGAATAGCATGAAAAGGAACTTCCTGAAAATCTGTGGTGACTTGATGCCGTTTTAGTGGATGTAACTAAAAAGTCCAAACACTAAAGTCAGTAGTAAACCAGTAGTGCTTGGTTCCTGAGCTACTCTCGTGTTGTCAGCTGTTGTGTTACTTCTTGCATTGAAGTGAAGATAAAAAGAAGCTTTGGAGGCAGAACATGGCGCTCCTTCAGCTCCTTCTTTTTAATTAATTATCTGCACAAAACAAGATGTGAAAAAACAGAGCCAGCTCCGTTTTATGGCCAACATGTTGAAACTGAACTTTAAATACCTTGGCACTGTTCTGGACTCGCAGGTGAGACGCTCACAGCGACTTTAGCCTCGGTGTTAGCCCGCAGATTTTAGATGAGAGGGTTCACTTTTCCCCTTCCTGCCTCGCATGAACTGTAGATCTGAGATTAAACTTCGTAGGATTGTGTCAATGGCAAGCAAAAAGGCCCCTACTCAACTGGACGAGGAAGAAGTAGTAACCTGGCAGACCGCAGACATGAACTGTTCTTAATGTGTAATGTGATCTTGTCTGTGTGTCTGTTCCACTGTTTCTATTCTATTAATTCAGTGTACATGTGTGTGGAAAGACCGTCACCCTTCCCTTCTTTCTTTCTATGAAAGTATGAGTGTACAGTAAACACACACACACACACACACACACACACACACACACACACACACTGAAGCAGGGGGAACTGTGACCAAAAGGACAAATGTTCAAAAAAGTTAAAGACCAATAGTTTACACAATTTACACAAATGATTTGTCTGCAAGTTGTCAGTTTTACATTTGAGACATTTTTTGTTTGCTTCAGTGAGATTTATTCTCTCTCAAATTCTTATTTTTGTTTGATTTTTTGACACAAAGCTGATTCCATACAGTGTGTGCTGGTTAGTGTGTGTGTGTGTATAAACAAAGGCTTTGTCTGGATGGGAAGAAGGAGGCTTCACATCCCTCTGCAGACACACAGAGCGACAGGGTGACTCATCGCAGAAACACAGAACACACTGACAGTCTGAAAAACAAAGAAAGTGAAGGTGCATCTCACTGGACAGCTAACTGTTGTGTTGTGTGTTTAATCTGACAACATTTCAATCAGTCGGTGTGATGTTGAGCTCCCAGCAGCAGATGAGGAATTCCTCACAGCTGGAAACAGCTTTCCTCTGTGTTACATAATAAAGTATAACGTGTGTGATGTGAAAACACCTGGGTCAGGTGAGACAGCAGGTAAGGCTTTCACTGCCTCTGCTGCCTTCTGCTTCATTGTCTTTTTATTTACCTTATTTTATCTCATCAGGTTTCAACTCAACATCTTTTATTACCTCTAGGTTTTACCGTTTGCTTTTTATTATTGTTGGGTTTTAATCCGTTTTCTTGAGCAAAAAGTTCTCTACTAATATAACAATTACATTTATAAAATTAATCTGCAACTATTCATTTTAATCTTTTAATAGTCATTTTTCAAGCAAAGGTCCTCAAATGTGAGAATTTGCTACTTTTCTCTTTTTTATTTATACTTTATTGTGTGAATACATGCCGTCGATACATTTCCTGTTGTACACAATCGTTTACGTATGTCCTGTGTTTAAGTACCAATATAGATGCTACTGATCAAAGCATATATATCTGTACACACCTACAATTGAATATTAAGTGCGGCCACACAGAGCTGCTTGCATGGCTGCAGCGACACACAGAGGCATGTGAGTGATAAATAGAAACACAAACGTTGTGAAAATGAAGTGTCACTGTGTGTGTGTGCAATTAAACATTAAGCTCTTGGTGAGACTTGAGACTTTGAGCTGAGTGGAAAGGAGGATTGTGGGTAAATATTCAGAAGAAAGCGGGGCTTATCGTCAGAAACATCAGCTGGATTCTGGCCAGGCGGATAAAGACACAACGAGCCCCGACACGCCTCCTGCTCTCTGAGACGGAGAATCGTTAACCTGAACTGGTCTCCTCTGACTACCGTCACATCTTTTAAACTGACGTTAAGCCTGAAAACAAACACCGTGGAAACACTGACAAAAGCTTTTCACAGTTTCACAGCAACACACACACTTCTTTAAGTGACAAACTGCTGTTTGAGGGTTTTTGTGTTCAGTATGAGTCACTGCTACTAGACTACATCTTCTAGTTGTTGTTGGAGTTAGTGAAGTGGGGCTATAACTCATAAACTATCTATTATTTTTTCAGTTAACCGATCAATCAAAGCTAATGAAAAATACTCCCAGAGCCCCTTCACATGGCTGGTTCTGTCAGACCGACACTCCAAAACCTTATTCGGAATTTATTTTGATATAAAACAGAGAAAAGCAGCAAGACGTCACATTTGAGAGACTTTTATGGAGCTTTTGATTATTGAACTACTGAAACGAATAACTGATTATCAAATTTGTCGAATAATCATCTCAGAGAGTGTACTGCCTCAAAATATGGAGATACTAACTTGCATATTTTGTTGAACAAAAAGAACAAACTCCATGTTAATAACCTCCATTTTGTCAATAATCAGTACAAAAGACGATCCTGTAGAAGGTGCGGCCTACGACACCCAAGGTGCCTTTTTGTTAGAAATATCCTAAAGTCTACATCTTAAATTAATTTAAAATTGCTTTCACAGATCAGTCGATTGAAAGAAAATTAATATGCAACTATTTTGAGTCATGTTTCAGTTTTTTTTTCAATGAGAAAGTATTTGTTATTTCCAGCTTTCATGTGTGAAGATGCTGCTCGTCTCTGTCATATATGACAGTAAATAAATATTTTTGCTCTGTCAGCTTCCCAAAGTGACGTCCTTCGGGAAACTGTGATGGACGACAATCAATAATGAAAATAATCGTTAGCTGCAGAAATGAATTCACTCTCAACCACTGATCATTAAGTCCATGTGGATGAATTCAGCCATCTTTTATTCACAACTGCAGCTTGTGTATTATTATTATATTATTTTTATTATTAACTATAGCGTGTGTAATAATTAAAACTGGTGACCATAACAGTATCGAACATGAACATTGCTCGGCAATTTCCTGAAGACTAAGATGAGGAAATCAGATTTATTTCGACCAAAGCACCCTCCAAAATCCAAAAAATATATATAAAATAAATAAATAAATACATAATACAAAGAGAAGCAAGAAGCTGGACCTCAACTAACAATCAACTAATGGATCGATCGTTGCAACATAAACCTTTATCCAGGAGGCGTCCATGTTTCTGTGTTGGGTAACAGTGAAGAAAAGGTAAAAACACACCTCTCTACTCTACACACCTCCAACCTGTGGAGTCTGATCATTTCGGACAGAACTGCCTTCGGTTTCCCACAGTGCCGCACTTCATAGCACTTGGACACAAACACTTGCTTCTCTTGTCCCCCTGAAGTCAAACAAGCAGCACAAAACAGGAACAGGCGCCGGAGCTGGCAGGAAACTGCACAAACTGAAAATATCTGCCCTCATAAAAACAGCCTTTTGTTGCAGCGAACACAAACAGAACAGCTGCGTGTTTGATTCTGTACTGACTGAATTTAAAACAGTCCATATAAATTAACAGTAGATAACTATTCTGTTATTTACAGGCTGTCCTCGGTGGCCTGTGGAGATTCTGTTCACTAAACAGCAGCACATATTTACTGACATCAGCACCTGTTGGCCTCCAGTTTAACATTCATATGAATTTTCTGTTTACTCAGTAAAGCATGCATTTCGCCTCGCCCTTAGCTTTCACACAACTTGATAAATGTGGGGCGTGACTCTGCATTTTCTGGTCAAAGAAATGAAAAACAGTTCGAGTGCAGGGGGAAACTGCTAACGGTTTTCAGAAACTCCCAAACTGACAGCCAGCCCTTTCTGACGCTCACCTCAATTTATCGATACAGCAAGACAAAACTCCCCAAAATGTTGTGTAACGCTGTTCTGGCCGGCCGAGTGAGAAGGAACATTAAAAAGAGGGGAACCAAAAGAACAGTTGTTTTGAGAGTGCATGAGATCAGAATCTGAGAAAAGACAAGAGGAAGTGAGGGTGAAAGCTTTAAAGAGGCCAGGCGTGTGATTGACAGGCCGACTGGCTGACAGAGACACTAAAAGGGAACATTTCCTGAGGCTGCTGTAAAGCTCGGTCCTCTCTGCTGAGCGGACATTTGTTTCCGATCACTCACACGGACTTTAGACTTTGAGGAACAGACGGCAAAACAACACAGAAAGCAGAAGAGTGAACATCTTCAGCACCCAGCAGGCAGACGAGAATATTAAACAGCTCGGTTTAGTTTAGAGACTTTTGGGCCCTGAATTTGGCCTGTCGGGCAGGTGGTGTACCTCCAGCAGCAAATACAAGTCCGCCTTTTATTTCTAGTTGAAAGTACGCAACCAAATAAAAAAACTAATGTGTTTTAATATCAGTGTGTAATACAGGTCTTATCCAAAATTTTCCCAGTCCAAAAGGGACCCAAAGACAGCCAGAACAGATCCAAGATAGACCCTAACAGAGCAGCACTGGGAGCAGCAGGATGTTGGTGGAAATGAGCAGCAATACATCAACATTGTTCCTGCACTGCACAGTTCACTCAAAAACCACACCACCAACTCTCTGAAGACGCTAATCATTTTCACTCTGTGTGTGGCTGTTAGCGCTGCTGTTTGTGAAGTAGACTTTTTTTTTTGCAATGTGGCTCATATGCATAGGAAGGGGCCAATTTTGGGCCAAATGTCTGCTTATTCTGCCTAATTTAAATACGCTATTTGCTTGGCCGCGCAGCTCGGGGTGCTTTGAGAATTACACGGTTTCTTTTTGTCTTGTTTAGGTTTTAGCGGCGAAAAAGCCGCACAATCCTTTTGTGAATTCTCTTCATGGTGTCGGTGAAGCTGGTTCAACCTTTGCCAGAACGCAAAGCGACGCCATCCGACAAGACGCTGTGGCGGCCAATCAAATACGTGCAGGTGGATGGTGGTGTAAACCTCTGTGCGTCGAATATTAAGACTGTGCCCATCAGATTTGATGTTTTCTCACGTTTAAAACGACTGATCGGATACAGAACACATTGATAGATTCCACAGCAGCGATCTTCCCGTTTCACAACAGCCTCCTAAAGCTTCTCCAACAAGAACCAACAGGCCTCCAGGCCAACGTTTCATAACTTCAACACACACACCCCTCATTAACACACTCGTATCAACACAGTGAAGAATGCCGGCGTGACGCACAGCAGGAAACAATATGTACAGATGGATTTTCATCATTATTTGATCAGTTTTTGGATGATGAGGCTACAAACACCATCAAATGCCTTAATAATAATAATAATAATATTTATGGATATAAAAAGAGAAAAGCAGCCTAACCTTTGAGAAATGTTGTTTAATTTTCTTTTGATCTACTCATTGATTAAATCGACAAATCTTTTCACCCTTACTTGATGATTTGAGGAATAAAATCATTTTCTTATACAAATATTTTAACTATCGCAGCGACTCTAAATTAAGCAGCAGATCTGAATACTGCAGATTAAGGCTGCAACCAACGATTAATCTCCCAATTATTTTCTTAATTTATCGATTAAAGAGCTCAATGTCACTCATTCATATTGCCAGTTTTTAATGCGACCAACAGTCCACAACCCCAAAGATAATTAGTTTACTATCATGTGACAAAGAAAAGCATCAAATCTTCACACGGGAGAAACTGGAACAGGAAAATATTTGGCCCTTTTACCTGAAACGATTAAAAGCTGGTTAAAAGATAATTTTCCGTTGATCAACTAATTGACTAATTGTTTCAGCTCGTCTGCAGATATTTGAGGTTTATTATATGATATGTTACATGAGTCACCACCAGGCGATCGTTCAATATTATCATTTACTGATTTTTTTTAGGGGCTGCAACCAATGATTATTTTAATCTTAGTGAAATACGTCCTTTTAACTCCCCGGCACAGTCCAAAGAGACGTTTTAATTGGACCAACAGTCTAAAAGATTTTCAGTTTCAATGATATAAAACTCACATTTGAGAAGCTGGAACCAACTTTGCTTAAAAAATGACGAGCGAACGAAATTGTTGCAGATTAATCAGATTTTTAGGAGTATTACATCATGATAATGTGATTTTATGTTATCATGATACAAAGTGAATGAATCGGAGAAAGCTGTGATTAAAACTAATGAAGATTTGTTGCTAACGTTTTTGTTCTTTGCTTTGAAACATTTAAATATTGATCTAATGTCTATATTTTAATATTTACTTTGTCTCCTCTTCTACTGGTTTTCCTCCATGTTGGGATCTGCTCACTGTTATTAATGCATTAGTGTCTTTTCTTGTTATATTGACCAGTTCAGCATTTTGTCTCTTGAACAAATACGTTCATTCTCTCTTGTTTGAGGCTCATTATATATATACTCCGTCTCCCCTGACCCTAGACCTGGTTCAGTCTTCAGGTAAATGATCAACCTGCATGAGTCCACCTGAGAGCAGCTTGTGTTTCGGTCTCTGTGGAGACAGGTGAGTATCAGTGTCCAGGAACAGGGGTTAGTTTCAGTCTGCAGCACCACATGAGACTCCATCCTCGGCTCCGAGCTGCAGACGGACTCACCGAACCCTGGAGCACCACACAAACCGTCTTTACAATCTTTACTGGAGACCTTTTCACAATCTGAACCATCAGACTCTTCAGCCTTGTGTTCAAGAGTCTGTCTGTGTGATGTTTTTAAAAGCCAAACATGTTTCAGTGACAGAGAGAGAATTGTTGCAGATTCATTTTCTTTTGATCGACTGATTAATCGTTCAGACATGACACCTCTTAGTTGCTGAAAACCTGGTTCCCTGCATCAGCCACGTTGTATATGTCAGGTGATGAGCAACAGGCCTGCAGGTCTGACTGGGTGGAGGGAAGTCAGCCGGTTAATCTTCCCTCTTGTTGAGTTTCATCGGTCGGCGCCCTGCAGGAGGCTGCTAAAACTCTCCGGCTGAGTCTCTACCCAACTGATTAGAGCATAATCCTCTTCAAGCAGCCCGCAGGCCTCAGACCACAACCGGAGGACACGCAGGCGGAGAAGCTCCGACAATACCTAAGAGGTAGCCGGTAGACCGGTCATCCTCAAGTCAGAGAGGGGAAAAAAAACTAATTTATGCGAGCCGCCTTTATTCCTAAAAAGAATCCAACTGATGCATTCTGGTTGTGTTGTTCAGTCAGCAAACCGAGGTGATTTGCATACAGAAGGTTTCTGACAGCCAGAGATGGAATTAATTTCCATTTATTTCCATCTTTGAATGAATCACCTGCTGCGAGAACAAGCCCCAAACAATTTATCACCATCACAACTTCCTGCGTGATGTTCTCTAAAAGTACTCTTTTCACTGACACGTACGATAAAGAACCAAATCCTGAACAACCGAGAAGCTCAAACTGGTGAACATGAAGCATTTTGGATCGCCTGATTGATTAATCGTAGTGCTAGTGATGTAGTGTAGTGTACCAGGTGACGAGTTGCCTGTAAAAAGTGCTTGTAGCAGGGGGAAACAAACGGCTAAATATGAATTACATGCATACTTCCTGTTACTTACTGACTCAGAAATGTGAGCTCTTGTTGCTTGTTAAATATCAACCACAATATCTGTGAGCCCAATGTGCTGCCTTCAAACGTCTTGTTTTGTCCCAACACTTCAAAAACCAAAAGATATTCAGTTTACTGTGATGTTAAGACAAAGAAAACTAGAGAAGGTTTGCTTGAAAAATACCCTTTTTAAGACTGCAGCTAACGATTATTTACACGATTAATCCTTTAGTCTATAAAATGTCAAGATATTTATGAAAAACCATTATAATCTCCCAGAGCCCAAAGTGACGTCTTCAAATTGCTTCTTTTGTCCGACCAACAGTCCAAAACCCAAAGACTCTTCATTTACTGTCAGAAAGGACAAAGAAAAGCAGCAAATCCTCACGTTTAAGAAGCTGGAAGCAGCAAATGTGACTTTTCTGCTTGTAAAATAACACGAAGCTATTAAATCGATTATCAAAATAGTTGCTGCTTAATTCTGTCAATCTATTAATCGACTTCCAAACTTACAAAAAACACTAGCTGTTGTCATCATTTAAAACAACAGAAACCTTTTACGGCGAAATCCAAATTTAAGATGGACTTTAATCTGACCTTAAGTCCATCAGGCATCGGTTGACAGGAATCTTTGTAAAGAAGCCGGACGTGAGATCCTCAGCCGCTCATATAAAAATAAAGCTTCAGTCGCCCACATCATCAGAAACAGAGGTGGTCAGCGGCAGCCGGCGCGTCTTAATAAAGCTTCCCCCCTGCATCAGACGGTCTCGGACTAAATCTGGCTCCACTATTTCTGCTCCTTTAAACCCACATTTATAGTTTGGCTGTCTCGACAGACGGTCAGCACTTCACAGCGACCTCACAGCTCCAACGGTAACAACAATACGCTATTAAAAGGTGAATACTTGAGGCTTTTTGAGTTCTGATCCCAATAAGTTCAATTTCTTAAGATAAAGAAAAAGGTATCTTGTGATGGGAAATTATTATTTTTAACATTTTAAAAGAGAAAATGATTAACTGATTAAAAACGGATTACTTATAGTCAATAATCAACTGTGATGCAGTCACTCAGCAGGTTTATCTCACTTGGATTACAGGGATTGTTGCTGTCAGCCAATCAGTATTGTGCGATTCAAACTTCTGTTTTAATAAAATAAAACAACAACAACTAAACATGATATGGGAGTTTGTCCTTCCTGAGTTGTGGCTGTGGTATTGTTTGAAATGTTAATATAATGTTAATATAAATAAATATAAACTGAATAAAATGAAGATTCTCCAACGCATCCATGTTTACAGTCGTTTTACTAAAACAGCTACACAAGAACTCACAGAATGATTCAGTAATTCAACACATTTGTAGTTCATTTCTGTATATTAGAGCTGCAACTAATGATTACTTTCATTATCTGTTAATCTGCCGTGTTATCTCAGTTTATCAATTTATCGTTTAGTCTATAAAATGTCTGAGGTGACGTTTAATATAAAAGTTTTTAGGATTTTTTGCTTGAAAAATGACTTAAACAATAAATCGATTATCAAAATAGTTGATTATTGTTCTATTGATCTCATGTATTTTTTTTTGTGATTCTTGCTGTATATCGTAGATGCTCATAATGTTTTGTCTTATCGGTTTCCTCTTTGCTGCTGTGGCGCTTCTTCTCTGTGCGGCGGGGTTAAACAAGTTTATCTCGTTAAACTCAGCATATATCTGATCAAAGATTAACACCAATAACTTAACGCTTTCAGTGACAGTTTTTGAAACTCGATGCAACAAACACATTCAGTGGTGATGTTCCAGCCACGGCTGCAGGTCATGTGACCAACAAAGCCTGAGCGTTAACCTGCAGCGGGTTGATGTCCCATAATGCCGCGGCTCAGCCGCTGACGTGATCTTTACGACACAGAGCTGACAGCAGTGACTCTGAGATAAGCTCAGGTGTTCCTCCATGCTAACCTTCAGCTGAGCTGTCTGGAGGTTATTTTCAGCGTTTTCTCTGTGAGACTCCTGCATGGAAAACAAGGCCTGGTTACTCCAGTCAGCACAAACAGAGGTCGATGTAATAAACCTCTATTTCTTTTACTGCTGAAACAGCAGCTAAATTAACTCACTAGTCTAGCTGTTTCTAATTAAGCAGAGTTAATTAATGACTCGATCAATAAGTGAGCAGGAAGTCAAACAGTGTTCAGTAAAGTACATAAAATGCTGATTATGATGCACAAACAGACCTGATGTGAAAAATGTAAATAACTCTACTAACTCTGTCTGAAGCAATCAATCACTTTTTATATAATCAACAAATACATTATGGTATTATCAGATCAATAAGACTTTATTGATCCTCGGGGGGAAATTCACAAGCTACCCAGCCATGTATAAAGTAATCAAATATATATAAAGCAACTAAAATGAGCTCCACCTTCACCAGCTGCAACATAAAAGTGAGGAACACATGAATGCATAATGAGTACTTTTACTTTGTGTAGTTTAAGTGTATCTTGATGCTAATACTTTTGTTACTGAAGTAAAACTTTACATGCAGGACTTTTACTTGTAACAGAGTATTTCTACACTGTAATATTACTACTTTTACTAGTAAAAGTTCAGAGTACGTCCTCCAGAGTACGGCGTGTTTCGCTCGGTCCGTTTCTTGATGCTATAAAACATCTCAGCGGCAGATCGAAGCTTTAGCTGCCTGCTGCAGACAGAGGAATCAGCACAACACCCGACTGATGGCGCTCACCAACATGAGTCCATGCAGGAGAACAGCAAATGCATCAGAGAATAGGGTTATTATTAGCATTATTATTTAATAGGGTTTGTACGTTTCTCTCATCACTCACACAAAACAAGTATTTGCTCATTTTCTCTGTAAGTTGAAACAGGGGATTTCTTTTAAAAAAAAAAAAACCAGAGTAAGAGAAAATAACTGAATTTCCCCGGGTGGGTTAATAACGCCCTTCTTCTTCTTCTGAACATCAACAGAAACTAAAAACAGCTTCAGGTCAGGCAACTAAAACCACTCTTAGGAACCAACAAAAGCTAAAGCTGAAACTATTTCACATTTAATCTCTCAGTCAAGAAAAACATCAAATTTATATACAATATTTTTATTATCGGGTCACGTTTACATCGTGTTTGTAAGGTAAGAATACCAAAACACTCGCAGGTTCCCAGCTTCTCCTGTGTGAGGATTTGCTGCAGTTTGTCACAAGAAAACAAGCTTCTAAAGACTGTGCTGCTTTGTGCAACAACACAGCATGGTGACACCACAGAGGAGCATGACCCATGACACTTAAAGCACAACGTCTTTAAATGTCTTGTTTTGTTGAACTTTATCTTTTTATCTCCATTTCAGGATCCTGGTCAGTAATAAGATGGCCGTATCGGCCTGTAGCTGAAGGTGTTTTCTGGCGTCCTGACGCAGCGTGAAGGCTCCTGCAGGTAGACTTCTATGCTACATGTTAATGTGATGATAGTACATCTGCAACAATATCAAATATGCAATCAGGGGTGAACAATAGTTTGCTTTTTGAACATTTTCCAAACTTTAGAAGACCTAGAAATGACCAAGTGTCCGGGGTCCTCCGTCACTGATTCTGGACTCAGCAGGCCTACGATGACCCTGCAGGCGGAGCCACTCCACCAAGTGCTGGAAATCCACCCCCCCCCCCACACACACACACAGCACGAATAAGTGCAGAATCTGATGTATTTGAACCCACTTCAATCTCCTGAAGGCGAACTTTAAACTCAGATTATCAAGATAAGAGTCAGACTGAAACTCACAAGATTTGGGGGGGGGGGGATCGAGTCAGACTCCCACAATGCAGTCTGCAGCCACAACAACCACGCAGGAAAGACATACATCACACACAACCACAGATTAGACGGAGCCAAAACGAGAAACCTCACCTGTCTATAAACACTTCCTGGTTGTGAATCTGCAACCATCTCATAGCTGTTTAATAAAGCGTGTTTTCTCCTCAGCAACACGACCGCTGTGCACACTATAAAGTGCACGGCTCAGATCTCTGGAGTCGGTTTCACTCTGCAGAGAAATTAGAGTGACCGTCACCCTGCAGACACAACTGAAAGGTCTGAACCAGAAACAGAGCACAGCAGGGTGGAGTTTTTACTAGACTTTACCCAGAGACAGACAACAGGCCGGCCTCAGCAGTCAGCACTTTAAAAGCCCCAGTCAGCTTTAAATCCCTCCAATCAGTCTGCTGAATTAAAGTGTCATTTAGTCACAGTTTTGCTGACGAACTGAATTTTATGTAACTCAAAGTTGTCTCATTTTTCAGCAGCCACAAACCTGAACTCAGTGATCGTGTTTTAGGGGCATTTAATTCCTGGAAAACGGATTTCAAAACTTCTCCAGGAACCCCACATAAGAAGGCAGCTTGTGACCGGAAGCTTCCTCTCTGATAAACTGCGACACTCAGCAGCTTTTCTGTCTACTTCAGAGACCAAACTCTTACTGGCTACAGCGAACATGTACCTGAACATCTCACCACCATTTCACACAAGATCAAAGATTATAAACCGGTTTTTCTTTCAGATTAAACAGAAGATGAGACAAAGCTGCTGAAAAGCAACAGGAGAACAAACGAAACATAAAAAGGACAGAAAGAAAACGCACTTCTTGTTTTTGGCTGCTCTCATCTAAAGTGTTAAAAGTCTCTTTAAAAGGCAATTAACAGATACAATTATGAGTTGACCAGCAGGAAATTAACAAGAATTATATTTTGATATTCAAACAATAATTAAGCAATAATACAAAACACTTGTTTTTTACTGTAACAGTAACACATGGTGACTTCCTTGAGTTTTCTGAAAACAAAACAAAAATGTTCACTTCTGCTTTTTTAACCGTGTTCATGAACTAACAATGACGTTTTCTCGTTTTATCAAACCAAACTAAAAACTGACGAAAATGTGCAGAATTCCCAAACTAAACAAAAATGTTTTATAGGGCAGTAGACAAGTAAGACTAGCAACACAGCAAAACTATATAAATAACATGTTTATGAAGGGGAAAATGACATTAAATGCCACGAGGAAGTAGCTAACCAAACGCAAATTATGTATTTTTTCCATAACACACTTAAAAAAACCTCTCTTAAAATATCGCAGTTGCCTTTTTAAGCGCGTCCAAGTTTCAGAAACAGTGAAAATACATCGAGAGTTGAGCTAAACAGCAGCGTTGTGTGAGTGTGCACGTTAAAATAAACTGCGTCTTCCTCCACCGAGCTGAAAGCTAACTCAACGTTAGCTCAGTTAGCCATTTTCTACTCACTTTGTCCTCTTCGGGAATAAGAGTTTCCGCGTCCTTTTTCACATCTTTCTGTCCCAAAGCGGAATTAAACGACACTTTAACCATCCTGAAAGAAACTCTGACAAACTCCAAACGGGAAAAGTTGCGATGAAAAAGGCGTAAAAAAAGAACAAAACAGAGAGAATTTGCTCAGAAGTAAAGTAGACGCACTCTTCCCCGGCCAAGTCTGATCTGTTGTGATAACATCGGCGTCAAGCTGGGCGGAAGCCTACTCCAAAACTTCCGGTTTGGATTCAAAATAAAAGCATAACCTGGCAACATTTCCTGTATGAGCTGTGGCGAAAGAAGTACTCGGAATTTAAGTTAAGTGAAAAGTTGCAATTCAAAACATTAAAAATCTTCCTTAAGGAAAAGTACAAAAGTATTAAAAATGTAATTTAATTTAATTAACACATTGTGCAGCCCTCTCAGTGTTATGTCATTACATTTTATATTTTTGGCTTTTTGTACTGATGCATTAATGTGTAAGTAGCATTTTTAGGTTGTAGCTGGTGGAGCTGAAGGAACTATTAACTACTTTATAAACTGTGGGGTGGTTTAATCTATAACAACGCATCACAATTTATAATCTGATCACACGTTAAATGTATGTAAAATGTGAAACTGCAGCCATAGTTGTCACATAAATATAGGGGCGTAAATATTTCACACGGAAATGTAATGGAGTAGAAGTATAAAGTGGCATGAAATTGAAATACTCAAGTAAAGTACATGAACCTCAAAACTGTATTTAATTGAGTAAATGTACTCAGTGACTTTCCATCACTGTTTTTGAGTGTTGTCAGTGGCAGCTGGAGATTATGTGCATGTAATATGTATACTGATTTGTGTTTGTTGGTTTATCAAAGTGCATTCTTTAGGCTTCAACGTACGTTTTCATATAACAGTATTTCATCAGGAAATAATGCAGAATTAGCAATAATTTCACTTCATAAAGTTTAGGATGCACTCTCTAATTTGTTGTATTTTCTCTCATTGAGTGACATTCACTTTGAGATATTTTTTGTCTTAAATCTCTTTCTTCTTCTTGTCCTACTATAACCAGCTTTTCCTCCACATGCAAGGCTGGATTACCAACCAGACAAAGCAGCTACCCGGGGGCCCCAGACCATCAGGGGGCCCCATGAGGCCCAGGCTGAATGTGTGGCAATCTGATGGTTAGCATTGTTTGGAGATGTGCAGCACTAAAGCACAATATCAACAGAAATGATAAGGGTCTAAGGGAGGTTCTGCATTTTACCATTTTACCTGTAGTATGAAGGAGGGGTGAGGGTCCCACAGAATCATTTATTTTGCCCTGGGGCCCCTGTTTTTTCCTCCATTATTTTTTTAGGCATGTATTTATTGTCTTGTATAAAGAAATAGTTTTGGTAAATAGCCTTGTTCGCTACCTTGCTGAGCGTTAGATGAGAAGATTGATACCACTCTCATGTCTGTAAGCTAAGTGTGTAGCTGGAGCCAGTTAGCTTAGCTTAGCATAAACACTACCTAAGTTCCTGGTTTCCTAGCAACTGGTCTCGATCAAGGAATAGTTTGGCATATAAACCCCAAGTCAAACACTTTTTGAATGGATTAAACAAACAAGATATAATGTTTTAATTAGTTATTTTGTTTCTTCAGACAGAAGAACTGCTAGCTGTTTCCGCCTGTTTCCAGTCAGCATGCTAAGCTAAGCTAACCTTCTGCTGGTTGTAGCTACATATTTAACGTACACACAAGAGTGTCTCTATCAATCTGAGCATCTAACTCTCTCTGCAAGAAAGCAAATAAGCTAACTATCCCTTTAATTATCAAGTTTTAAGGCAACAAATGCCAAGAAGGAAACAACAGCAGAACCCCCATGCAAAGTGTATTTTCATTGTCTTTTAAGCAACGGACTTTGGCACTTTTATTTTGAAGTTGAACAGACTCAGGTTCCGGTGTAGACCCGGCTACCTGCGGGGAGCTTCATGCGTCTGTTTGTTGCTCCAGGAGAACATCAACAAAACTCATCCTACAGCCGGGAGTGGTTGTCAAATGTCGGCGGTATTCCCCTGATCAGAGCGAAAGTAAAAGTAAAACAAGTAAAAGTTCAAATAAAGTTCAAGTACTAGTACTGAAGTACTTAAAGTATCAAAAGTAAAAGATCTTGTTTTGCAGAAAAATGACCCCTGTTATTGATATGTTATTATATATATGACATATGTGATATTTACATGATATATTAAATATTGTATGTCTATTTCTGTGTAAATACATTGAGAGCAACGAAACTGAAAATGTCTCTTTGGTGGAACTGATGACAACTCCGAGACATCTGAAACATGACAAGGAGACACACTGATTTAAGGGGGCTCAAGTTAAAAAGGTTGGGAACAACTGGTTTAATCTATAATAATAAAAGGTACAATATTTCCCTAAGAGATGTAGTGGAGTAGAAGTATAAAGTAGCATAAAATGGAAATACTCAAATAAAGTACACGTACCTCAAATTTGAATTTGAGTAAATGTACTTGTAGGAGTTAACTAACACCAGAAGATGGCAGCAATGCGACGCTGAGGATGCCAGCTGCCGTAAAACCTCAAAGAAGAAGAGTTGGCAGACGTCACTTCCTGTCTTGCGCATAAGCGACGTGAGCCAACCATGGCGGCGGCGGCAGAGAAATCAACGAAAGAGCGGCTGCTGTCTGTGTTGGACGATTTGGAGGTTTTATCCCGGTAAAGTTAGAAGTCACGCAGTTGTTTCCTGGTGTCGCGTTTATATGGTTTTATACGCTGCTGTCGTTTCATGTGTGAAGAGTTTACTCGGCCGCTCAGAGCCCGGGAACCAGCAGCCGTTACTTTTAGCTAGCATTAGCCTTTATTTCAACTCTCTGTGTGTGTTTTCTTATTTCAGGGAGCTGATAGAGATGTTGGCTCTGTCCAGAAGTCAGAAACTGCCCCAGCCGGGAGAGGACACTCAGGTAACACAACAAACACAGTCCAACCCGGACCTAATGGAAATATTTGTTGTTCAATAACGGATTATCTGATCTTATCATTCAGTCACAGAGACATGCTGGACTTTCTGTTAAAATAAAGGTTTTTCTATACACAAGTAAAAGTTAAAGTAATAAAATACATAATTAGAAACCCAGGATGTTTTTTCAGGTTGAGTTATTTTATCATGGCTTTTTGTAGGTGGCTTCAAAATGAGGGGACGGTTTAGAGGGAGTACTGGAACAAAGCCACAATGAGACTGGGATAATGGGATATACTAGGACTAATAATGGGATGTGTATTCATATAAAACATATTAAAAGTGTCTGTGTGCGGTCTCCAGATCCTGGAGCTGCTGGTGCAGAGGGACAGGGAGTTTCAGGAGCTGATGGAGGTGGCTCAGCAGCAGGGGAAGGTGCACCAGGAGATGCAGCTGCTGGAGAAGGAGGTGGAGAAGAGAGACAGCGATATCCAGCAGCTCCAGAAACAGCTGAAGGAGGCTGAACACATCCTGGTGGGTGGTGTTTTTATTTCCAATCCAGATTGGTGCTTAAAACCCCCTTTAAATAGATTCAAGCAGTGCTGACAAATTCCACCACTGCACTACTTTTTCCTCACTACTTTGATATTAATAATGGTGTGTTATTGTGGGCATGAGTACTGTTTCATACAATATTAAATCTAAAGTAGGAGTGAGTGATGTTGATATAATGGCCAAGCAGTTCAAGGCATTCACTGTTGTTTTCGCCAAGCAAGAGAAGTAATAGGATTTACATTGACTTCCTACTGTCCAGGCAGGTTTCACTGAAGTTCAGCGTGATACTTACTAAGATTAGAATTCAATTTAATCCATCACAGTGAACATTTAGCTGTCTTTACCTCTTTAAATTATGTTTTTGTGGAAAAAAGGACTATTTCCAGAAATCCCCATAATGGTGCATTCAGGGACAGTCCAACATCTGTGACATGATAGAGAGGATTGATGTATTTCAGAAAATCAAATCAAGAAAGCAAATGTTATGACAAACATTGATGCCACAGTGTGTTTCACACAGATCATTGCAGGTTCTTCTGTTGATCTAAATCGGCTCCTTCTTTATTTTTAAGGCCACTGCTGTTTACCAGGCAAAAGAGAAACTCAAGTCCATTGACAAAGCCAGGAAAGGTGAGCTAACGCACCTGTTTGACACTTTCTGATCAATGCGGAGGTTGTTGTTGTGTCTGATGGCTCAAGTTGTCTACGTGTTGTCTGCAGGAAGCATCTCTTCAGAGGAAATCATCAAGTATGCTCACAGAATCAGTGCCAGTAACGCTGTGTGCGCTCCTCTCAACTGGGTTCCAGGTAGGAACCAGAGTCACTGCCGCTCCTGCTGGTTCTCCCGTTTTACTGTTTCACTGTTAACACACGTATTGTTGTCAGGTGATCCACGCAGACCCTACCCTACTGACCTGGAAATGCGCAGTGGCATGCTGGGTCACATGGCCAACCTGCCGACCAATGGCGTGAACGGACATCTGCCCGGTGACGCTCTGGCTGCTGGGAGGTTGCCAGGTGAGTCTGTCCAAAGGTGTACAGGTATTTATGGTTATACTGTGTAATGATGCAGATGTTACTCCACTCACTCAGCACTTCTTCTCTAAAGTGGCTACATGGAAGTCTTTTTGTTTCCCCTTTTTGCTCAGTTAATAACACCGGAACCACTATTTTATATGGTTATAAATCCATTTTCCTTTAAGTCAGCATTTTCATCAGCGTGATATTTAGTTATTATATTTATGTTATATTTGTGCTGGTTTTCTTGTTATTTTCTTTGGTGGAGGATTTGATTTTCCTTCATCAGGACACACCAGAGGGCATCATTACTGATGTAACATGGACACTAGGTAAACTGTACCAATCTGTGTCTGAATCTGACTGTTTGTTTGTTTGCTTTCAGACGTCTTAACACCTCACTACCCCTGGCAGTCCTCAGACGTCTCAGTGGGGATGCTGCCTCCTCACCACGGCAACGACTTCGGCCTGGAGCCCCCGGGTCACAACAAAGAGAACGAGGACGACGTGGAGGCCATGTCGACGGATTCCTCCAGCAGCAGCAGTGACTCCGACTGAGAGACAGAGACTGTGTGTGTGTGTCACCACTGAGCACTATCTGATCAAATATCTACACCTTTTAGTCTTTTGCAATGTCTGCAGGAATGTCTTCAGGTAAAACGCTGTGAGCGCGCAGTACGTCTCCTCTATAGAAGGAGTCTATCTGCCTCTGTTTGTCAGTAATGGAGGAGCTCATTCCTAAAGTGGAAAGAGATTTAATAGAGAGAGGCTCCAGTCTATCATTAAACCATCATCTGTTATCATCATGTCAGCTGTGGTCTTTAGTCCCCCACTATCTTTTATTAAAAACGTGCTGTCATTTGTTTACGTTTTGTAGAATGAGTCAGTTTGTAAGAGTAGCATTTAGTTTTCCTTATTGATTTGTAAAGAAGGCTACGTGTCCATTTGAACCCTTCTTGTCTGGACTGCTAATGAGAGCATCTGCCACATGAGTCCTTTTGTGACTGAGGATTGTTGTTTCATTACTTTGTGCAAGAACAGACTCTGTGTTCTGGGTCTAGAAACGGCTAGCTTAGCTGTGTCCAAAGGTCATGTGCCCGACTTTTTCTTGACACAGTGACTTGCTGGAGTCTTGTTGTCACAGACCGGCACATAACCCACATAAAATGACATGACACAAAATGTCGTTATTACACGGATTAAACAAATGAGATATAAAGTGTTAATCAGTGAGCTTTAGAGGTGCTGGAAAGTGGATTTTGTTACCTTTGTTTCCAGTTTTCATGCTAAGCTAAGCTAAATGGCTGCTTCATATTGACCATACAGACATGAGCGGTATCAATCTGAACATCTAACTCAGCAAGAAAAGTGAATGTTTGTTTCCCAAAATGTCAAACTGTTTCTTATGACAGCCTGTATTTGTACCAGTTTGAGAAGTTAAAAAAAGTAAGTGGCTTAGTTTAGGTACTTTGCATACAGGTTTGCATACAGTTTAAACAACAAATTCAACACAGACTGGGGCTTAAAGACAAACCAAACCCAGGACTTCTTGCTCTTTGGTGACCCATGTTTGAAACTGTGTGTGTGTGTGACATGTATGTTCCAAGTGTAGTGTGAGTGGTTCTATAACAATATGGACAAATGCTGTTAATTTACCTCTGTGTAAATAAGCTTGTACATACTCAGCCTTGTAAATAAATACTTTTTGAATAGAAAGTGTGTGTGTGTGTGTGGTTGGTTATCGGCTTGTGTTGCTCGTTGCTTGATAAAGGCAGATACAGTCTGAGATCATCACATAACATCCATTATGAATGTACGACGGCAAGCCAGTAACATTTAGAGGAAAGCAGTTTATTTTCCCTCTGAAGATCACTTCCTTATACATCAGTTTCACAGTGTTTAAATTAGTGCTGTAGGTTAAGTTAAAAGTTTGTTTTTTACTTAGACTGTGGAAATTCTTACTGGGATCTTCACAAAACAAGGATGTGAAGGTGCTGAGGTGGTTGATGCATCTGTCAAGTTGGTGGATCTTAAATGATTTAATATCAGCTGAAAGCCAAAATTACTGTGGAAAGAGTTTTTTGTTCTTACATAGATTATTCCATCAGATCAAACTTTTTTAAAAGGCTTATTATCAGTTACACTTAACACAACCCAGACAGCAGGCCAGGTGGTCTCTTGGTCCAACTTCAAACACCTCAGAGTAAGTCACAAAGTGTGCATGTTGATATAAAGCCCTGACAAAAATGTAAATCACAATCAAGGTTATTCTGCATCTACAATATGAGTTCAGTCAGTTTAGTTAGATTGACATTAATAATTCCCAGTTATTATATAGAAATGATTGTATTAATTTAGGTTAAAGGCCAGGTTGAGCCTATATTTACACTGTGTCAAGGCCATAACACTGCTGCCTTCACTAACACATTTTAAATCCCGAATGTCGATGATTGTCATATATCAGTATCGTGTATTTTAGTCTTTGCTGTGAGTTTTTTAGTTTAGTTTTTGTATTTGCTATTTCTTAGATAACAAATACATAGTAACTTGTGTAGTATAGTTTTGGTTTATGTTTTAGTTCCAAAAGCATGTGACATGGATAATTTGTGTTGCCGCAATGTTATGAAGACGAGAAGACATGCTCATCAGGCATGTAGCAGATATTTTAAGTAATTAATTTGCCAAAACTAGTTGTGTGTTACTTTTACAACAACCATCTGGGAACTGTTGTGTTCTTCTTTGTGTTAAACTTCACGTTTCAGTAACATGACTATTTCCCAGCCGTTTACATTTTGAAATGATTGTATAATTTCCGACAGCGTATGAAGGCGGCACTGGGGAAGCAGCGTTTGCAGCTCACTACGCATGCGCGGTACTTACTCCGCTCTAGAGGGAGACATGGCTGCGTCCCTGATTTGCGGCCGTTTGACGGCTAGCCTGAGAAATTCAGGGGCCAGAAACACTCTCAGCTCCGCTTCCAAGGTGAGTGTGTGTGTCCACATTGAAGCGAAGGTCTCCGGCTGTCGGAGCAGGTGTCCGTGACGGCGTTGCACCTTCCCCGACCACTACAGTTTCCCAAAAACTGACAGGGTCAAATTTGACATTAGCACACAATCATTGAGATTCCGTTGTTTTGGCTAACATGCTAACTAGCGCGTAGCTAGCGTTAGCGCGGCCGGGCTGTCACTGCCGCTGAGATGAAGTGACCCAGCAAAAACATCAGCTAGCATACACATAACTAATCATTTTTGGCGTCAGTTTATCCTGCCACATCTGTGTGTTGTTCTAAACGGTGTTTTGGAGGTTAATGTGCACCGTGGACACAGCGAGTGGTAGCTCAGTGACCTCCACCGGCAGCTGCTAGCCCACAGCGGAGGAGAGCTGCTGAGCTCTGCGCCATCGCGTCTGTCCCGCTGTGTCTTGTTGGAAAGTTATCTGGACAAATCCGCTCAGCTTCACTGAGCACAAACAAGAGCTTTCACTGCAGAGAAAGGCTGTGAACACACAGCAGGGGCTCTGCACGGAAACCAGGGAGGAGATCAACAAACATGTTGTGCTACTGCTCATATGTGGTATTCAGAAAATATGTCAAATAGTCATTATTTTACAAGTATAAGCAAGTCAGAAAGCATAAACCTGTTGCTGTTACCCTCAAGTTTGTCTCAGGTACTGTCACGCAAGTTGCAAACAAATCCGGAGTTACCTAGCTCAAGGGAAGTTTGTAATGTCTGTGGAGCTGGTGAATATTTCTGTAGTTATATTACAATAATCCAAATCCCAGATATTCAGTTTTATATATTATATCTTAAATTAGTGTTTGTCTGGTGTTTAAGGCTGATTGCAGTGACACATTTGAGCTTATTTGATTGTTTTTCTTTCTTTCTAAGGTTTCTTGCAGTCGTTAAATAAGTAGTTAGATCTCTTACTCCAGTACAAATAGCAATACCACTAATATAATATTGTTATATATTACTATATATATCGATGAGTATTACAATGCATTTACATCGTAATACTACAGGTTGAGCTAATTCTAGCTATTTTATATGATCATTATAATTTTTAATAATCTTAATCTGTGAAGTAGCTAACAGCTACAGCTGAGATCAGATAAATGTAAAAAGTACAAATGTAGAAGAGTAGAAGTTTAAACTAGCATGAAAACAAGTACCTCAGAATTGTACTTAAGTACAGTATTTGACTAAATGTACCAGGTTACTTTCCCCCACTGGTTTCTTCTGTCAGTGTCAAAGACCCTCATTAAAATATTTGAGTCTGGTATTATTACTGATATTTCTGACCATCATATGAGTAGTTGTGCATAAATGAGTGCGAGCTTATTTTATAATAAATAAATGAGAACACACATCTCAGGATCTTTAAGGGCACGAAGCCAAACTGGACAAAAGCTTGTGGCTGTTATTGAATCCTGGTTCTGATTTTTCTTTTACACCTTTTTATATTCAGCAGATTTAGGCAGCCATAAACATAAATTGGAGGTATTTTGTGAAGTTAAATTGACAGTTTAGACATTAAATCTGCTTCCAGACTAACAAATTGAAAATCATCAAGTTTAGTCAGTGTTTGTGACAAATGCAAACAATATTAATAACAACCAACTTGCTAATTGAGCTAGTTGTAACACTGCAGATAACTTTGCGCCAAAGATCATGTTTTTAATCTGCTATCTGTGGTGGACGTGAAGTTGTCAGGTCACATGACCTCCTCCTAAATGTGGACAACAGTGTTCCCACCTAACAGCAGGCTGATCAGGACCGATCGATCAGTGGTTGACTTGTGTTTACTGTAGCCAGCGATAGCAATCAGACCAACAAACGAAAAAAAAGGTCAATAGCTCGATTATATCATAAACACTGTCTAACCGGCGATGTAGCTGGAACATCATCAGTCCAATTCAGCTCTTCAGAGTCAATGATTAGACTTTAGAAGCTATTATTCTTAACGAATCCCCAATTCCCCCCTCTGCCCTCCATCTAATTTAGTCCTGACAAGACACAGTGAAAAGAGTGCAAACAGCTGTGTGTTAGAGCTAAAAATGGGAGCCGAAAGTGTCTTTTTAAATCCGACACCATGTTGGAATACCTGCTGGGTCGATCATAGTGTATGTGCTGCAGCAGATCAGCAGTTTGGTGTGTAAGCAGTGACACAGCAGACATCACAATCTGGGAAAACTACCGAAGGATTATTCTATGTTCCTCTGTTGATCTGTCAGATGTCCAGCTGACTCAGTTTGAGCTGTGTTGAGAAACACTTTAACCACTCTGTCTTGGTTTCATATCCTCACTAAGTTTCTACTGTTGCTCGTGTTGTCCTGCTGACTGCCAACACTTCTCCACTGTTATAATAAAGGAACTCGGGATGGTTTTGTTTTTACTCTAGATTTTGTTTAATGTGAAGAATCTCCCCCCGTTGCTCTCTGTTCTTTAGCTGTTTCACAGATCGCACACTGCTGCTTTCTGCCTGTGCACGATATATGAATCCTGATAATGAAAGTCCAGATTTTCAATAGTGCAACTCCTGATTTATATTGACTTTTGTCATTTGAAAATGCCTTTAAAATTATCTTTTTTTTTTTGTGCAAATGTTTTGATACCATTTGTGGTCGCCATTTTCTCAGCACCAGCCAGTTATTGTATTTGCATTCAGTAATTAGCTGTCCGCCATTCCTGATTCAGACTGCCTTCACTCGAGGGAAAGACGGGAAGAGATGCAGGATGCAATCCAGCGTTGCTTGGTGTAGCATTAAACTGAAATCACCGTTACCATGGTAACCACCGATGTCCCCAAATCGTCCAGAACCGAAATCTTCAAGATTATCACATAAATCGTTGTGCGCAATTAAAGAAAAATTGTGAGAAATGTGAGAAAACACATTGGTCAGAAGTTCGGTGCTTTTGTAAGAATGTGGTAGAAAGTGCCGGCGACAAAACATTTTCCTTCCATGAAGTAACTGATCTGAACTCAGGTCACCCTCTGCTCACTCCTCCTCTGCTCACTCCTCCTGTTCCTCCAGGTTCTCGGTGGTTCTTCAGGTCTGTTCGCAGGCCATGTGTCCCAGCTGCAGCCCCCCCACCTGCAGCAGCAGAGGGGCCTCTCCCTACACGAGTACATGAGCATCGGGCTGCTGAAAGAGGCCGGCATCTCTGTGCCGGATGGCATGGTGGCCAGCTCCTCGGAGGAGGCCTACTCTGTGGCCAAGCAGATCGGTAAGCCGCTGTGTGCCTGGAGGGAGTGCCAAGAATCAAATGACATCACTATTAAACATGTTTCCCTCCGCAGGTGATCAAACAAAAGGTTCAGACATGTAGATGGAGCATGAAGCTAAAGCATCATCACAACTTTAAATCACTAACTATCTGATTACAAATGGTTGGTGGTGTGTGTGTGGGGGGGGGGGG
>LKNJ01001592.1:0-62719 GCA_002120245.1 Maccullochella peelii
CACACACCCCCACACACACACACACCCCCACCGTCACAGTCAACTGCTGCACTCAAGTTCGCTGTTGCGAAAAATATAAACCGTCAATAATCATTATTATCTTTTAACACAGATACATTGTTATGTCAATGTACTGCTAATTTACATCAGTCACTGCTCTCACGATCACACAGTCAACACCAGGAGGCTCAATCACAAAGTAACAGCTAAGTTACCAATTGATGGAATCCTGTCATGTGAGTGTCATCAGTATGCTTCACATAATCCCGCCCCCACTGCTTCCTCTACATCAGAGGTCACTGCAGCATGTTACCTCACAGCTCTTGACTAGTTGCTACCCCTTGTTGCTAAGCTGAGAGAGCTGCTAAGCTTGTTCCTCTCTGGTGTTTTGGATCCTGCGCTGAGTACCGGTGACAGTGCACAACCGCACACAACTGAGTGCTGCCATTTTGATGCTTTCACCACTGTCACATTGCCTCCTCAGTCAACAAGGGTGTATTATTCAGCTGTCATTATGGAGAAAAGGGCATTCTTCCGATTTATTTATTTGGATTCATCTTAATTTTTCTTTGGCACAGTGTGTATGCTGTGTGAAGACGCTGATGGCTTTGCTGAGGTAACAGTCTTATTTTGACATGACAAGGTGAGACATTTCACTATACAAACAGCCACTAACAGGTTAGAAAAGCATCCAGCAATTAATCTATATGACTTCAGTATATTTTCATCTTTATTGAGACCACTAGTATCAGTTCTGGAGACAGCAAGGAGCAACTACAGGAGGCAGTAAGTGGAGGAGTGAGTTAGAAATTTTTTTTTTCATTAAAGGGTTTTTTTGGGGAAGATTTTCCTATCCAAACTGAGGGTCTATGGGTAGAAGTTGTTGTATACTGTACACAAATTGTAAAGCGCTCTGAGGCATTTGGGTTTTGTGATCTTGGGCAATACAAATAAAATGGACTTGAATATATCAGCAGTCATAGAGAAACTGCTTCAAAGCAGTTTTCAAAATTGCACACAATTGCATATCACTTTACATCTTAGTCTCTTGAATTCTATAAAATCATAAAGCAAACCTTACTGTATTATGTTTGACATTATGGAAAATCACCTTATGCGCTTTAGAGAGTTAGATGAGAGGATTGATATCACAGCCAGCAGAGAGAGTGGTATCCATCTTCTCATCTAACTCTGCCAAATAGTGAATGAGTGAAGTTCCCAAAATGTTGAAGTATTCCTTTAAAATGATCTTGAGCTGCCTCCTTCTGCCTCCGTTAGTCTTAACTCTCTCCTTACATCCCAAACTTATTGACTACAGGAACTCTCAGAGAAGCATCTCACTGCAGCTAAAAGAGATCCACATAAAAATTAACAATCTGAAACAAGTTACTACCAGAAAACCCACCGGATGGTCCACAATGCTCCGTACTTTTTCAATAAGAGCTCTCTGCTCTGTTTCACTTTGCTTTGATTCACTTTTGTCACCTTCATTTTCCTCATTCCTTTCTCGAGCACCCCAGAACACAATCTTCTGAGCTGCAATTAGACCCTTCCAATTTTAGACTTATTCGTTTCTTTTAATTGGGAACATGGGACTGTGATTCTGCTTCATGAACCAAGTGATGTAACAAACACTCTCCCCTAAGGCCACAATGATCCTTAAACCCATCTGATGCATTTCATTGCAAAAAAAAACAGAGAGGATATTTTTCTCTCATTTTCTTTAAAGGCCTTTTACACCACAAGCCTTCGCTCACAAGTGAACTTCAGAAATCTAATTCATAGTTTTTCTGTTTCTTTAAATGTAATATTTTTGGACTAGAATAAATAGAACCTACAGGCCCTCAGCTGGTACTGGTTCACTAATCAAAATCATGAGACAGCGATAAAACTACTGACAGCAAATACAGAGTACTTAAACCTCCACTGTAAAAATACTACAGTGAAAATAACGAGGCTAACTTTGACCCAAAGCCCAATGAGAGCCATTTGTCCCCACCTCCCAGGGGGCTCAGCCTGTCTCTACATACAGCAGCAGAGATCCTCCTGTCATGGTTGAGGTTTCATGCTGTTCTATAAGCTCCACTCGCGAACACCCACATATTCACATATCTCCATTCACTACCCTTGCCTGAGTTTTGGCTCACAATAAGTGTAGGTGTTGAAAGTGATGAAGAATTACAGTAAGTAGGACAACAGGCGAGGCAACAGAAACAAGAGCCGTGCCTCTAGTTTCCCTGTGATAGTTATGAATACATGAGCACATTTATCCATATGCTGATGTATTTAGCGCCAAACAGTAGAGGGAAAAACAGGGCATTGTTTTAAACGTTTGTAGCACTACGGTGATTGCCAAATCAATCTGCCTCCTGTCGAGGGGCCAGATTTGCCCTTCTTCTCTGCCCACCTCGGGTTGTGTTCAGGCACGACACACAATCCCCTAAAAAACGCGTCTCGGCCAAGATTAGAGCAGCCACCTTATTGGACTGGACAAACACTGATCTGAAAACACTCAAACCTTTAAGGCTGGGGTTCCTGTGATGAAACACAGTACACCAGCTGGCTGTCACAACACAACAGACCTGTTCTGTTGGACAGAATATATGGACTCCAGCCATAAAAATACAATGTGAATGCAGATAAACAGCAGTTTCAGAATGCATCAATATAAAATGCACGAGTGGTTAAACTGAACATCCTCCCTGAAACTGAAACATATCTTACATGGTGGTCCTGATACATAGCTGTCATGCTGAAACAATTAGTTCATTAATCAGTTAGTCAATTGACAGAAAAATATTTGGCAACAGTTTTGATACTCCCTTGACCTTTTTGGTCAGCTTGCCTCTGTTTTATCATTGTCAACTGAATAATTTTCTTCCTAAATAATTAGGTCTGCAACCATAGACTGTATATAAAGATGGACGACATGACAGCTCCCCAAAAGTGAAGCCAAAACATCTCGATCGCCCCTGGTGGCTGGCTGCAGTCTAGGTGATAAGGTCCCTGTCACGTCAATACACGTCAAATAAAATTTCCCCAAAGCTGGTTTCTGTCATTTAAGATAGTTCTAATCACGCAGATGTTTGTTCAAGTGTTTGTTCAAGCGGGTGGGTGTATGGGCGGGACCTCGATATCATGGCTCCACCACGGATCTGCGCAGACTCCAAATGACGTCACCAGCACAAGATGGCAGCTCCCATATCCGGAATATTTTGGCTTCATTTTTGTACAGTGGGAGGAAGTGGAGACGCGCCGTCCATCCTTATATACAGTCTATGGCTTATTTTCATTATGGGTTATTCTGATGATTATTTTCAAGATTAATCGATTAATTGTTTGGTCGGTCTATAAAATCTCTTTTGACAATAGCCCAGTTTGTTTTGTCTGACCAACAGTCCAAAACACAAACACAGTCTGTTTACTATCATGGAGGACTAAAGAAAACCAGCAAATATTCACATTTGAGAAGTTGAATTTGAAGTGAATTTTTGCCATTTTTGCTTAAAACAAAACGCAAACAACTATTCGATTATCAAAATTGTTGCCGATTAATTAATTCACTGATCATTTCAGCTCTAACAAAAACAGTATTTGCTGCATTCATTCAGCATTTGTGAGTGTAAGCAGTTCTGTAACCAAACAGAGGCTACAAAATCATTTTTGTGAATTTGTAGTAATATGTCGCACCGTTGTTCAGTCTCAATGCTTCGTAAAACAAATGTGAATTTTGTGAATAAACCCTGTCTTATTTGTTAGCAAAGCAACTCCTTGACAATGAAATGAACAAGCTTATCAGTACTGTGTTGAGATTATTTTTAAACAAACAATATCATGAGATTAAAACAGCATTTAAGTTTCAAGGAGGACTTGTCTGCACTGTTAACAATCAAAATTGCTTATCACTTAGTAAAAATTGTTCCCCAGGATCAAAACGGGAACATGAACATGTACTGACTTTACATTTTACCACATAATCAAACACAATAGATGCTTTGACAAGGCGTATATCAGTGTTTGTATAAAAATGACTGCAGTATGCAAAAAAACAGAAAAAAGATCACAACTTCTCTGCATCTAAAGACACACCTCTCTTCTGAATTTTAGAAGCTTCAAAATGACCAAACAACTACCTTTAGATTTTCATTTGAACCTGGTTACACTAAACATTACTGCAAGAATGGCAGGCCGAGTTTCTTCAACCCCCTTAGATCTTTGTTCAAACAAAAACACACATTTTTCCTACATTTTTGGTGCATGGACTGATGTTGCATCATTCCTCTCTTCCTTCAGACCCCCCCCCCCATTCCTGCCTGCTGAGATATTCTAGTGAGCATATGCAGGGCTTGGATTTGGCTGATTACATAATTGGAAATTTTAATGGTGAATATTAATCCACAATGGCCCATATTGGGTTTTATAAGCAGGCTGATCAGGATCTGCAGGCTCTCAGTAAGCAGCAACAGTCTACGGACAATGACGCTCTGGGCTGGAAGAGCTCTCTACATTACACAAGTGGCACGGCTACAACGTTCAATAACGCTGTTCACCACATACATACAGCACATTTTTAGAATGCTGTTTTAGTTGCCGTTGTCATCTTAGATACATTTTTCTACGTATAAGTAGATAAATCGTTCCTTGACTCGTACTCGTGTGTCAGTGACGCAATCAAAAAGAAGCTCTTGGAAATCCAGAAGGCTTTGTCCGCCTGCGTATCAACATTGCAGTCTGTGGGCAATTAGCTAGCTGAGCAGCAAAGCTACTGTGCAGCTCTGACTGAGCCTGCACCATGGCAACACGCAGGGCTGTGCCTGAGCACATGCTCCTATCTGTCCTCCCTTCTTCTTCCCTGTCCATTCCTCTTCCTCACTGGCTTCTCATCCCTTTCTTTACTCCACACCTCTCATTTCTTCACTTCTTTCTCCTCCTTCCCATTGCTCCCTCACAGCCCTTCTCTTCTCCTGATCCCCCCCCCCCTGCATCCCCTCCTCTCTTGCATCATCACAGCACAGACTGACAACTGAAAAGACACTCACTGTTCACATTCAGGGAGGGCTCTCTGTTGCGCTGCTTTTCTCGACATTCTGAACACAGGACTGAGCATTTTTATGATATGGCAATCGACACCACTTAGAGGGCACCATGTATACAACCCAGTCTCCTAAAATGTACGTTAATATACAACTAACATGAATTAGCATTTTTTTAGGAAACATAATGCTAGCTGGATTACATCTTTTTTATTAACTTAACAACAAAATGTGTGTATTTAATGTATCTGCAAGCTGTTCACTGCCAAAGAAAAATGTTATACTGCACAATAGTGCATACTGAACAATCTGCAAACTGTTCATCATGCTGTATTCCTTATTGTTTTCCCTACAATATCCACTCTCATGTCTGCGCACTAAATATGAAGCTAGATACAGGAGAAGGTTAACTTACATTAAAGAGGTACTGCATACTTAAATGTGTTTTTTGAGCTGTCAACTAAATGATATGACTGTACTGTGATGAAACACATCAATGCTGGTGATAATATTGACATTTCTTAACCAAATGTATAAAAATTGGCATTTCATGGGTTGAAAATGGCTCAACAAGCCATCTACTGTTTTAAATCAGCCCTGAACCTGCGAGGCCAATGCTGACAGAGTCAACCGGTTGGGATTCTAATCAGTGTCAGTCTCCTCCATGTCTCCTGACCCACACACTAGGTAGCCACGAGGCCACACCTCCTACATTTGTTGTTTCCTCACTCATTGCATTTTTTAAATTTGCTGAGAGAGAGGGTTCTAGCTGAATTTGAGGGTGGAGTTACACTTTAAAGACTGGAAACAGGGGAAAACAGCTAGCCTAGCTCTGTCCAAACGTTTTTTTTTAAAAATCAGCCCACCAGCACAGATTAACAAGCTTAATATAATGTATATGAGTGTTAATTAGTGAACTTTAGAAGTGCTGGTAGGCAGATTTGTTTTTAACCTTTGGACAGAGCCAGGCTAGCTGTTTCCTCCTGCTTCCAGTCTAAGCTAAGGTAAGGGTCTGCTGGGGGTAGCTTCATATCTAACGTACAGATATGAGAGTGGTATCAAATGTCAGACTATTCCTTTAACATTTTTGACTTTGAGTTTAGGCAACCTAAGCACTTGGTTAAGGTTAGAAAAAGATATTTAACCAAAATGACCATGTTTTCTTAACCATAACCAGGTGTTTCAGTTGCCTAAACATAACAACATGTGGGATGCAGGATGCAAATTCTGATCTCTGGAGTCAACATCATACAATATAAGAACATCACATCAAACATTAGGGACTGGTGGGTTTTTGGTGTGTGCATGTTAACTGTTACAGTACTAATCTAGTCTGGTGTGGAAGAAAAGGCATCTTGCAGCTTTTAAAGTATTTATGAGAGAGCAAGTCCTTCCCTCTATATGCTGAAGCAGACATGACACTGGCATTTCATAATAATGTGTTTCCAGCTGCTATATAAAGCATATTTAAACACAAACGTCTGCTTTGTTCTTTCTTCACATGCCTCAGCTTGTGGGAATTCAGCTTAAAGGCAACGCTGTCAATGGCAACAGCTGACCTTTTAAACCGCTTTTTATGATAACAAAAAATAATTCTATAACATGTCTTAAAAAAAAAAGTAATTGTAGCTTACAGCATCTGAGTCAAGATTTTAGGTTTTTTTTCTTTTTCCAGTGGACATTTGTGCAGTTCATCTTGCAAGTGAAAGTTTCCCAGCAGTGGGAGAGAAGGGAGAGCAGTTTTCCTATAGAGTGATTATAAAGAAAGGCAGGTTTGTGGAGTATAATCTGGAGTATATTCTGTAAAATCAGAAGTAAATGGAAAAGAGCCCAATGCAAACTTCCTATTTGAGAGTATTGATATCAAATTTTGCCAAATGCCTCGTGAGCATCTACAGACACTGCAATCTACACCTATTAGTGTGATTCCTGAGGTGAAAATGGGTCTGAATTTATAAAAGAACACAATACAGACTCAGCAAATAGCCTAACAATTATCACTGCAAAGCTGGACAGGTCTAACACATTTTCAAATGACATGATATTGCATTCTTAAGAAAGACTGAGTGAAAGCTGAAAGGTTGGACCACCGCCTGCTAACCATGTGGTACAATATACGCTGAAACTAAGAAAACAGAAAACTCAGCTTGTAAAAAATAATCTTTAAATTTACAGTAAACATTTTCTCCAACAATAAATTAGAGTCTAAAGAGCTAATAGCATGTCACCTCCATTAGCATATGTGTCCTGCTGGTGATTTTGAGAATTACTGTTTTTAAGAGGCTGTGTGTTTATTTGATTGACAGGTGGCTCAGCCTATCACACACAGCCGTCGTGGTTGCCGCTTTCTAAACCACTGGCATGATGGCAGCAAACCATAAACCCAAACTCCAGCCATAAAAACATCCATCCAACCATGTCCATATTGCTCTACAGTTTAAGCTACATAAGATCATTTAAAATTGTAATCTACACAAGTAAAGGCAGTAAATGACGTGAAGAAGAATTTGGATTTGGCTTGTATTGGGTTGTGTTACATTGTGAAGAAATATTAACAGAAATGCACAGACACACAGAGGGAAACAAAGAGTAATAAATCCATAAAAGCAATTTCAAGGCAGAGATGTACTCAACAGCGTAATAAGATGTATGATATTAAGCTGGGATTGCTTGTATTGTTTATATCCGTAACAGGGTGAGGGCATGCTCTCTGTTTATCTCTCTCTCCGTCTCTGAGATTGAGATGTGTGCTTCTGTTTCTCCAAACTCAGTGGGTAGATGGAGTCGATTTCCACTAATAGAAAATAATAACTGATACTAAACAGAGGGACATGTTTTAGGGGTCGTCTGTGGTTCTGTGCACATACAACAGACATATGTCTGGAAAATGTTAGCTGTACTCTCATCTTGTCAGCTCAGTGGGGGGGACACAGGAAGTCCATGTGAGCCATATGCTGTCACAATATACTATATGTGTATAATGTTTACATACCAAGAGGCTGTAAATATAACATGCACCTTATAGGTCCTAGTGGAGGAGGAAAATGTATTTTTAACATAAAAGGAAACAGTGCAATTTTGTAGAAACGGATATCAGCTCAAAATCAGCTGATTGCTTCTTCAAGTACTGTTATATGGACTAATCCAGGGCTGCAACCACAGCGCAGTGAGGCAAGAATTACATACCAGCACTCTGTTAACAGTCTGAGTTTCCCTAATGTTTGCCCCAAATTTTAACTGTAACAAAACATCTGCCTAATAGAGGTTTAATTTAATTACATCAAGGTAATCTACAGCTAAATTTGGGGTTTGTCTTGAGAATATCTTAAAACGCATCACCATGAATGCCATCAATCCAGTTTATGTACGCACAAATCCATCCAGACCTGGCCAAATTAATCAGGATTATTAAAATGATTTATGCTGACCGCTATGGACCATCAGTCAACATAATAACCTGATGTTTAGCCACCTTAGAGTGCAACTAGACCTACAAGAATAAAAGTATGAGGCAAATTTATGAGTCATTTAAACATTTTTTTCACAACATGGTTCTTATGTCTTTTAGTTTGGGCCATCATTCTACCGTTCATCCTATTGGTTAAGATAACATATTACTTACATAATATTGAGATATGGGACAAGATATAAGACATTCTGGTTGTGCGGATCTTGAATATTAAAAAAACTAGATTTGGGTAAAAGAGATATTTAAAAGGTGTGGGATTGCTCATGCTTGTTTTACACTCTGAACTCCACTGTAAAGGTGCTGTATGTCACCAACCCCATATATGAGCTAAATAAAGTGATGATGATGGTCAAAACTTTGAATATAATTTCTAGATTGCAAAAAACACAACATTTAGGTTAGAGTAGAAGAGTGAGCTAGATATATACTGTATATCAATGTCATACGAGCTGTTAAAGGTTGCTTGGTTAAGAATTAGATCAGATGTTGGTATGTGATCTAGCTTTCCAGCATATATAAAATGAAATTATGTTTAACTCAAATATGCAATACCAGAGATCCTACTGCGGTATTACAACATATAATTCTTACCAAACTCAGTCAGATTTAAACAATGAACAACGAGGCATAGATGTTGTACTCCTGTACTGCTTGTGCATAAAATATTAAACTACAATAATCATACTGACGCACCGGTCTGGAGTTGTTTGCTGCTGCAGCATCCTCTCTGAATACTGCTCTACACCCGAAAATGAAGCCTTTGATTCGTACTATGTATGAAAAAAGAAAGAGCGGAGGAGGAGAAGGGCAGTGGAAGACAGGAGGAGGATGATAGAAATGAAGAACGCTGAAAAACAACACACACACACACACACACACACACACACAAATGAGAGGCCAGACCAAATGGCTGAAGGGCTGCTTGGATAATGCATTAGACAGAGATGGCACTCAGAGCAGCTACACATGGTAAGAAACGCACTGCTTCGCCAAATGTCCTCCACACACACACACACACACACACACACACATGTTCCCAGAAAATGGAAGAAAGTACAACAAATATTCTGTTTTCTGTTTGATGATTTACCCAAAAAATGTGATCATTGGTTCACTAATTGGAGCTCAAAAGATTTCTGGTACAACTTGATGAATGACAGGATTTGAACTACCTGCGTTCTAACGGTGAGACTGTTTACTGTGAACACTAGACATCTGTGGGGCTTCATCGATCACATATACATGCAGGCTAAGAAAGCACACACTAAAATAGTGTGTGAAATGGCTAAAATAATGATAAGGTACAAAGATTCCTGAGTAGTAACCAATGAATGAGTGAGGAACAAATCAGGAATTTGTAATTAAGCAATAGCTAACAAGTAGTTCCTGATAACTGAATCAAATAATATATAAATGTTTTAAAAGAATTAGTTTTCCTTTACAGAATTGTATATGAGTAGATTAAGCATAGTACTGTGTTAGACTAATTTCCAATAGTGAGCAGAGGGCGTTTTCTCATTATTAACCAGGTGGATTAACGGTTATGAAGCTGCTAGAAATGACCTTTGTTAGAGCAGGGAGACAGTCATGAACATTTCTGAGTGACTGACCTTAAAGCTCACAACCAGGGCTGAGTGTTGAACCTCAATACTTTTCTTTTATGGTACCAACAGAAATGTATCTGTGTCTGATGGTCAGGTAGCAAAACTTTTAAAAGTCATCAAATGCCTGGTCAGATATGTAGTCATGTTTGCTTATTCTTAAGATAGTTCCTGATTTAGATAATAATGTAGCCAGTTTTATGCTGTTTTTTATTTAGACTTCTTCTTTGGCTGCTTGGTTTATCCAACATTTGTTAAATAAAAAAAGGGTTTTGAAGAAAAATATGTTCTATTCCTCAAAGCAAGGTATTGAAAAAGTATTCTTTTGTATTAGTACTGAAACTCAGGTATCATTTTGGCAATAGTATAAATAAAAAAATGATACCGATCTCAAGAGGCCTTTTTCACAGCAGACATCTTGACTTGTCATAGCAGGAAAAGCACAGTTGTTAATAAAAACATTGAGCCATTGAACGATGGCTCCGTTCTATTCAAGTGTCCCAGTGAGCCATGACACTGTGACAGTGAGCGAGCATGCACAACACCAGGATCCTGCTGTGACATGTCAAAATGTCTTCTGTAAAAAAAGGCCTATGCATATCAGTTCACCAGTTAGCTAGCTAGCATCTAGTGTGGCTGTGTTGTCCAATAATATGACTTATAGATAAGAATTTATTAATATAAATGTGCTCCGAATATACTGTTAATTTTCAAATAAAAGCCGGTATTCAAACATGTCATGTCTTAAATAATAGCTGAAGCAGCACAAATTAATAAAGGCCGGTCAAAAAACAGATGGCTCACATGGTAAATTCAGCATAATGTACATTTCCAAAGCACTAACTCCATCTGTACAGAGCCAGATTACCACTCTACTGCTCTGACTTTCTCTTCTCTAATGCTCTTTTCATTCATTCATTAATTCCAATCATTTCAACACTGTTATATATTTTATCAAGCAATGTTAAGTTACTAAGGAATGGAACTCCACACTTCCTGCAGATGTTTCAAATTAAAAGGCCACCTAGAATGGGAGAGATTATGCCCTTTGAGCCACAGGAAGGCTCTTAATGTGAAACATCTGAGCAGAAAGTGTTGGGCTTCATTTAGAGCAATTAAAAGCAATATAAATGCTGCAAAATGGAAGCGACTGGAAGTAAATAGTGAATGAAAACAGTATTTCTGTTAGAGAAGAGGGGTATGACATGACTATACTGCTACTGTACTGATGGAATTAGTGCTGTGGAAATGTACATAATGCTGTAATTTATCAAGACAACAGTTAAACATGGAGGAGGTTTTGAATTCCTCCAACAGCAAACAGGAAGATCAGAAATCAGGAAGGCTACTGATAAGATACTTATAAAACACGGAATAACACCAGCTCTGGCCACTATTTGAGAATTTACGGTAAGAAATTCAGAATGTGGTCAGTATGCAGATTTACAAACACTGCTCATTAACATAATTTGTTCTCAGATAATTTATGATTATCTACTATATAATCATTGATTTTAAATTAGTTGGAAATTATTCAGCAGTTAGCTCCTGTTTCTTTGGTACTGTAACTACCACTGTGTACCTTATTGTTACAAAAATAACAGCTGATATGAGGATTGAATAAAAGCAATAAAAGCACAAGCACTGTTGAAAGCACCCACACACCCCCACAAAAATGAAGAGGAGTCAGAAGGCTTAGGGACTAGCTCTTCTCTGATATTGATTGGATATACACATTTTCCACGGCAGCATGTGGGTGATGCAGCTGGTGTACTGTACCTGGCTGAGAACGCTAGCACAGTCTTGCTAAAACGAGTCTGGCAGAGCTTTCATATCCGTACATACAGCCTATCACACACTAGCGTCTGATTCTTTTAATTGACAGCAACAGTGGTGTATAGCATTTAACATCTCATTCCATCAAAGGGCCCCGTGTCCCTCGCGTCTCTCTCTAACAGAAATCTGACGCTTCCATCGCTGAATCAAGAGTTCACTCTGTCCTGCACAGCACAGTCACATTTCTAGGCCAGTCGCTACTGTGATCAGCAAAAACCCCTAAATAAAACAAAGCAGGCAAGCAAACAAACAAACAGCGTTCCCCTCCCTTCTCCTTTCTTCTCTCCTCTCCTCCCCTGGCTGGCAGTGAGAGCCAGAGAGGGGAACAGGCGAGCTGATACGGGGCTGAGCCCTGGCAGAGCCTCTGACAATGACCATATGGATCACAGGGGCACAGCAACCTTGGCTTCCAGCAGGACACACACCTCCGCACACACAATCTGCAGCTTCAGGTGACTGCACCTGTAAACTGTACAAAAGCCTATATATACACATCACATAGCTGTAGCCAAACTGCAGTAATGAGTAAACCACTTGATGGGCATTCAATCTACGTTGGCAGAGGACACAACACATTCCTGTGAGTCCTGCATTTCACAGAGGACCTCCATGTTGAAACAATGAGAGCAGATTCAGTCTGTGAACGCGATGCAAAGGTAAAGAAACAGCAGAGCTACTGAGTGGAGGCTTTTAAGAGAAGTGTAGGAGGTGGGAATCAACACAGCTCAGTGTCCTGGGTCACAGCTACAGCAGCTCCCCATCACAGATCAAGCTCTTCAGCTCCCATAATGGTGGCTCGGTTGTCAAAGCACGCTCCCCTGCACGCTTACGTCAACGTCTGACTGGCCTTTTCTCAGGCACTCCGTCCCTACACCCCTCTTACAGCGTATAAAAAGCTAACTTTTGTCAAAGTGCACATAAATATTGCAGTGCACCATATCTCCTTTGTTTCGTAGTGCATTTCCCATGATTCACCATCCTCCCTTTACCCCCATATTTTCATGGGTAAGGAACACTTTGTTTATGGGTAAAGATCTGTGTTGGGCATGGGTGTGTGTGCTTGTACCGTATGTGTGTGTGTGGGAGAGATGCAGGCAAACGCAGAAGGGAAGATATGATGTAGGAGGTTTGCTAACAGACAACTGAAATTATGTGCTCTGAATTTGTATGAGACAAGTAAAATGGGATGTTAGCATCTGAATCATAATTTAATTTTTGTAGCAGTTTAAAAAGCTCAAATACAGTTTTTCAAAAATCTGTTTCAGTGTAATTGAAAAATGGTTCAAATTTAGTGTTTTATGTCGTACAAATGTGCAAATACCAAAACATTGAGTACAAAGACACTAAATGATTTTGTAGACTGAGCTAAACATCTAAGTTGCAACAAATTTCCTTTTCTTTCACATGCTTATCGAAATACACTGAGTTAACCAACAAGTGAATTATATTTGTTCTCCTACATTATATACAAGTGATCAAGCTAGGTTGACACACTAAATGGCAAAAACACTGACAAGACCCAGTAGCTGCTGCTCCATAAAGTCCTTGTACCCAAATGTGGCACCAAAGTAAAACCTTTGTGCAACAAATTGTGGATTTGTATCACATATAACAGCCATTTTGAAACTATTTTCAGTTAAACAGGACTGGCTGATATTATGTGTTCCTTGTACAAAGCCTGGTAGCTCTTCAACATGCTTGAACATTGTCGAAGCTCATTAAGATTATAGAGAAACGACGCTGAACTGGATCTTATTGACAGAATCTTTTCTCTGCAGGAAACACAGGTCACAAGAGAGTAAAGGTTGTGGACCTCGTTTTTCACACAATCCACTTCTGGTCTGACTACTGTACTTGTTCTACATTCTGACTGGAACAACTTGAGTTCATAAAACTCCTGCAGAGCTGATCCCGTTGTTACCATCAGTGTTATGCTATGTTAACATTGCTGTGCACAGTTCGAAAAAACACTTTCCAGAAATGACAAAAATCAATCATAATATCTAGTAGTAGGTTTGAGCACAGAGGTATGTTTAAAGTTACACTAAGAATAAAAATACACAAAAGTTGTAGATAAGAAGAGCATCTCCTACTACCTAAGTAAGATTTGCCCTGTTTATGGTGTTGCTTGGGTCATTGTTTTTGTGACAACTCACAACATGAGAACTAAATACGATTGTCCTAAACAGCAGAGTGTATCTCCTGTTGGTTTAGTATCCTTTGGTCTGAAGCAATCAGCGTTTGGCTACGAGTATACTGTGTGCAGTTTACTGGTCTCACATCACATTGGTTTCTTGGTACGTCAAACATTTACACCTCTCTGGTGGTTAAAGCAGACATGTAAGTTTGTGGCTCCAAATGGGTGAGGCAGATGCAATAAAGCAGGACAAATTCCTAAGAAATTTGGAGCACTTGTCAAGTTTCAAAACATTTCACATTGTTTAGTTGAATGCAGGGTTTGAGCTACAGTACAGACAGATTTCAAAGAGTAATTACACCGTTTCAGCCTGTTTTTCCTCCTACTGAATTTTTAAAATGCTTGTCGGGGTATGTGTGTGAAAGAGAGGGAGGGTCCTCAGATGAAATGTAATCTGATTGATGTAATCTGGCTGAAGCTTAAAAGTGATGTCACAGGTATTATGACATCACTGGTGGGGGGGACTAGACTAATAAAATAATTTACTATTTTTGGGGTTGTATGATGTTCTTTCAGAACTGTTAAAATGATTAGCACTATTAGCACCTTCCTCTTATTTCCATTTAATTTTGTAAATTTACAATTTCCACTTGATGCTAAGATGCAAAGAACACAGACTTAAATACCACATCATAAATAATCAAACGGTAAATATATGGTCAAAGCAATAGAAAGAGCAAAAAATTATTTTGGGACACATAAAAAACAACAACAAACCAGTCAATAAAACTTGAAACCTGAAACCTGAAGTCTTGGTTTACTGCAAGAAAGAGAAACACATCATAGACTCACAGAGGGCCAGAACTGTCACATCTAACAGCAACAAGTACCACTGCTCCCTTAGAGACGCACACAAAATGCACCAAGTGGACATTAATCTGGGATCATTAATTAACTAGTCCATTAATAAGAAAAATCTCCTTTACAAAGCACTGCTTTCACAATGTCCTTATTTCTCAAGGTCAAGGTTGCCTGGCCTTATGAGGAGTACTGAGAGTCAGGGACGACGGATGAACGCTTGGTACTCTTGAGAAAAATCTTATTGGATCATATTTGGCTATGGCCATCCTCACGGCTCTATGCCACCTCTAGCTAAGCATCATCCATAACATCCACTACTGGATGTCTTATAACTTTTCTCCATTCTTAATTTTCCTTTGAATTCCGCTCTCACCTGTAAGTTGGGGATCTGACACTTGACACTTTACAAACAATTGTGCAGTAATTATGTGTCACATTGGACTACTTGTATTGACAGGAACTGCACCTGCAGAGATTTAAAGAAAATGTATGGATATGCTGAGTGCAATTTCATTCAGGTCACATATTTCTCGCCTTTTTATTCTAAGACAAGCTCACTGATAAGTCTCTCTTGATGTGATGAGAATATTCCAGGTTTTAGATGGAGCCTTTCAAGATCACAGTAGGGGATCCAGCTCAGACAAGACATTTGGACATGGAGCACATGTAAATCCCATCCATTAATACTCTCTGGGTTGCTGTTACAGGAATGGCAAATCAAGTCCAACCAAACAAAACCTCATCAGACAGATGTACAAACCCATGACACAGATAAGTCAATGTGACTGTAAAAGACACACACACACACACACACACACACACACACACACTCTCAAGTCATAATCACCTATGGGAGTATTCGACATTGAACGCCCACCGTCTCTGTGCATTAATTTAAAACACCACTGTCACTACAAAGGCCTCTTATAAACAATGGGTCTGGCAAAGCGTTTTGGACCAAATCTTGATGCTAATAAATAAAGTAAAATCCAATTAATATTTAAAGCTAATCATAGCCACAGAGCTGGAGAACACACAAAGACAGATTGGAGCCCGCGGGAGGAAGAGGGAGCTTTCTGACTGAAGCTCCCAGTAGACTGGGGTCTCTACTTTTCTCAGATTTAAATTCAAAAGCTCTTGTTTTAAAGAATGTTCTTATAATCCCAACTGGAATCATCCACAGTTATCCAAGCAAGCTCTTGACAAAAGCAGCAACAACCGTTAAGTAAATAGATGACAGAGAGAAAAAAAAATAAAATGAACATGGCATCATTGTGTGTTGGGGTGTCTAATGATTTCCTCACACATACATGAAATGTTCATGGCTACAGAAGCCACTTGAAAATGTCAATGCTCCAGCTATAAAAAGCCAGCTCAGATAATTCTGAATGACTGTGCAAGGTTATTGCTTTTCATCGTGCTGGCATCCAAATACACGGGTTGAAAGCTATGAAATAATAGACGTGTGTGTGTGGTTGGGCGTGTGTGATTACTGCCCTGCTCTCCGGCTGTGTATAGGTAGTGGGGGAGGGGTAGCATTCACATTTCCCAACCAGGGATGAGCAACAATGACTGAGGAGAGCTGGGAGGGTGGGGGTTGTGGTGGTGGGTCTGCATCTTCATCCATGCCGTGCTACAGCCCATTCATGGGGAAGGGGAGCACATACTGGCCATTCACATGCCTGTTTTAAGAGATGGAGGGACAGATGCTTGTCCACAGTGTCAGGGCCTCGCTTGCTTTCTCTCTCTGACAGCACCACCAACCGTCTCCTCTTACATACCCCCCCCAGGCCTACTGCCTGCCTTTATTGGCTTATTTCTCTCTTTTTCAACCTTATTATTTTCACCCCACTGACTGCTGCTTTCCCTCCAACATCACCCGTTGCTGATTCGTCCTGTTTTTTATTTCAATGTAGATATCCCTGGACTGAAACCATAAATGCCAGGTTGGATATTTTGTCTACAGAGTTTTTGTGTGGTGCACATTCGCATGATACAGCACGGGAGCAAGGATCCTTCGAAAGGACAGGACCAGAGTGGTTTATCCATTAATGGTGCTGTTTCAACATCATCCCTACATGAATCACCATGCAGTCCAAAAACATATTTGATCAAGTAGATACTAATTTGTTTCATTGTAAATTGAATGTTTAATAAAGATGCTGGAAATGAGCAGTAGAAAAAATAAGTTGGTAATGCTGATGGAGAGTAAAATCTCCATGTAAGCAATAAATGCTTACATAATCACATCTGCTGTGAGCTTTCAAAATGTGTGAAACATGGAAAAAGCCTGATTGGTCTGGATGCAGCTGATAAGAAAAGGGCTTGCAATAGATTTTAATGCAATACGAACCAAGAGAAAGTGTCAATCTCTGAAACCTCTCCTTGGCTGTAGTAATCTGCTAATATCAGCCAGGTTGCGGCTCATATGTGGGCTCAGCTCAGGGGGATTTCTTCCACTCTGCCACTGAAATTTCAGCCTCCATTTTACCCCCGTGCTTCTTCTCACCTTCCTCGTTCCTGTTGCCTCACATTTCTTGCCCAAAAATGCAATCACACATAAACGGAGGAACTACAAATGATGCAGCGGCTTCGCTTGCCGCAAATACGAGACCACATAGACACATACTCATGCACAGCAAGAACCATTCCTTGAATCTCATGCTCACCAGGCTACCCTTCCCCCACCCAAGCTCACTGTCATGCTCACATACATGCACCTTGCTTAATTAAAGACTGTGCTTCTGAAGCTGTTCTGACCTTTTATCAACTGTAATTTATAAATACATGTAAAGAAAAAGGAGATAATAGAAACAAAATGGAGCGCATGTAAAGAGGCGGTTTCATTCACACTGTGCAGGCATGTATGACAGGCAGCGTTCAGACATAGATTACTGCTGATTCTCTATTTTTCTGATAACACATTCATTATGTTGTGATTCATTTGAGCAAAATGGCTTGTTAAAAAACGGAGGCCAAATAAAAATGGAACTGGTATCAGAGATCGATTTCATCATCTCTTCCCTTACTCTTCCCTCAACATGAGATACAATCCTATAGTTAGTTGATCTCTGAGAAATCTATTTCTTACATCGAATTTCTTACAAAGTCAGTCTGTAATATCGGAGTTACAGGCTTCAGAGATAACTTAAAATAATTGCAAACTGCATCTCAGGGCTGCTTCAGTGAATGAAAATGCACCATTTTTTGGCCTATGGTAACTGCATCAGCGTAAGCCTTTGACGACATACACTAGGTGTGTTAAATCTATAAGCATTAGTCATCTGCATCAAATCCAAACATGAAGATCATCTCCATGTGTGTGCAGTGGAACTGGATCAGTCCTGTTCTGTTCTCCTTACTCTGCTTCCAACAGAGGAACCACAGTCAACACATGGGAAACGGAGGGCTTGAGATGAATACTAAATATGAATTCTCTTCCATAAGCCGACAGGCTCAGCAAATACATGATCGTGTCTGTTTTACTACAGTAGCAGCTCATCTGATCCCAGTTTCCCCTGCCAGGCCCCACAGGCCTGAGCTATCTAACAGAGTGAGGAAGATGAGTTACCTGGTCATACCACTCCCGGTTGGTACAGGTGCACTCGGGCCACCATCCTCCTTGTCCACTGGAGTTGTTGCCGTTTACTTTGGGGCCACCCTTGGATTGGCCCTTTGGGTTGGGGCCTCCAGGGCCCCCACCAGAAATCTTGCCCTTACTTCTCCCCAATGTGCCCCCTCCTCCTCCCATGCTTCCACCTCCCCCTGAGGCTGGAGGGGGTAAGGTCTGGCCTCCCCCGTACCCAGGCGGGTATCCATAGGGCTCGGCCTGCCAGTCTCCTCCATACGACGGGGCATCCATTCTACGCAGGGCAGCCATACGGGTCACCTCATAACATTCTGGGCACTTGCAGCAGTGGTGGTGTTTGTGCATGCTGGCTGTGCTGGCTGGGCTGATGCTGAGCTGAGCGGCGTGGCACTCTGTCTCTGCTGCCTCCTCAGATCTCACACAGCACGCTGTGATCGGCTCACAGAGCGCTAATGTCGACAGAAATAACACTAATCACAGGAATTTCTACAGATTTTCCCTTTTCGTCAAATCCTGTCACTCTCCGCTTTATTCCTCTCGGATGTAGAAAAAAAAACAGATCGAGAGGGATGGGAAGCAGCAACAGGAAAACAAAAATACAAAATGGGCACGTAGTCTTTGTCCTCTTGACGTAGAAGATCAAAGGAAATATTCAAAATATTGTATACGACCACACAATCAGAGACCAGCCCCGATGATAGAAATTTCCTCTTGCTTCTCTTGGTTCACAGTGATGCGCATATAAATTCATAGATATATATATATATATTCTTTTGTTTATATATCATATATATTTACACACACAAATACATATAAAAATATTAATATAAACAGACAAGCACAAATACAGATATGTACAGGGATAAGTGTATATATATATATAAAGTTCTATATGTGTGTGTACAAATATATATATAGATATATAAACAATATGTATAAATAAATGATATCCGCAGATGAAAATCTTCCTCTGTTAATTCTTAGTATCTTCCCGTTCGGTCAAAATCTCACGTTTTTCCTCCTGCGTTGTAAAGCGTTGTCTTTCTCTCTCTGTCTCTTTTCTCAGCCTGCAGAGAGGAGCTGAGCACTGGATCGCCTCTCAGCCAGCTTGCCCTAGATGTGGATTATTCAGAGGGATTCGAGCAAGCAAGAGGGAGATGGCGATCGAGAGAGAGAGAGAGAGAGAGAGAGAGAGAGAGAGAGAGAGAGAGAGAGAGAGAGAGAGAGAGAGAGAGAGAGGCAGGGAGGGATGGGGAGAGAGATACGTAGCAGCATCCCTCTAGCACCTCAGCCCCGACAGCCACAGCCAATCAACTGGCAGCGCTGCCATCAGCAGCAGCAGCACCAACAGGACTGAGCGCTTCACTAGCTGCTCTTAAAGGGGCCGCAACACCTAAACCTCACTGCTGCTTGCCTTGGGTGAAAAGGTACTGCTTCACAAATCACAAAACAAAATAAAAAAATTGCTTTTGTCTATTTCCTCAATAAAAAAGGTCAGGAAGTTGTAGTGTGCCATCTGCCAATGCCGACCCTCGACCCCGATCCACTAATTGTGAGTCTAATCCATGTTTTTCATCAGACCAATGCAGCCAAAATCCAACTTCCAGTGTGCACCCCTGCCCCTCCGACTGGTCACTGGCCACCTCCACAGCCATCTCTAGTTCAGCTGCAGACTTAACAGCTTTCTTGTGCTAGTGATTGGCAACCTCAGGCTCTGTGTCACAGCACGCATCTGTAAATAATCTCACAATGGAAGCAGGTGCAGCAGAAAATCATTCCTCTTCTGGGTATCACTAGACCTGCCACTCAACAGAGGATGCCCTTGAATCGCACTGACTTACTTTACATCATTCTCTATCCCTCTTCCTTTTTTAATATTACTACTGGCAAAGCAGCACTGCTATCTTATTGTTAAGTCCTGCCCATGTGCAAGATTGGGTCAAGAAAAGCACAGTGAGAGAAAACTGCACTCCTGAGAACCATAGGGGAAATATTTTATGTTCACAATGATGACATCAACACATGTGTACGAAACCAACAAGATTACACGCTCGGGCTTTCGAGTGGGTGGAGGAAGAGATAGAGAGTGAGAATATGTGTGAAGGGAAAAAAAGAGAGAAGGAGCAACTATATGGCTTTCATGTATCTGTGGCAGTTATATTTTCAGTAACGCGATAGGAGTGCCTGTGAATCATGTTGCATGCTTATGAATTTGTGGGTTGATCACAGCTAGATATAAAATATCCTGAAACAGAGGGTGAAGCTTTATTTCTTCAGAGAACTAAAAGGGAATGTTACAGTGTCGCCATTAAAGCCCTGCATATATGCATTATTAATGAAATGTGACGGGGAACGGAGCTGGGTGTGTCTGCATGGGGGAGAGAGTATATTTGTACATGTTATAGCACTCATACATGAATGCTAGTGCCTGTTCTGTGTTTTGACTAACATGTAAGACATAGTGCCATTCAAATTATATGTATGTTAAATGTGAATCTGTGCAACCTTCCTCTTAAATTGAGCAGGATTTTAGGGCAAGGGCACACTGCATTGTGTTGCAGCCCCACCAGGAGGCACACACAGCAGGCTCAGCCGCACTAAATTACATGCAACAGTAAATATCTTCATCATGATGATATTCCTTCACTGTAACAGAGATGTGCCAAGCAGAGAGCAATAAGAGGAGCAACTTGGGCATTTAAAACAGAGACTAAAAACCACTGAATGCCTCCAGTTACATTGTCAGATGCATCCACAAACCCTGCTGAAGCCAATCAGAGCGGTGAGGCGGGGCTTCGAGGCAGCAGCCTAAAAGGACGATGTAAGCATATCGATCACAGCATACATGACCGAGCACATGTTGCAGCCATCCTTCCCTAGCCTCACTCTGTGTCTCTTACAAACTGTCCACATCACATTTACCACTGTGTAGTCAGAGGGTTTGTAAAGTAAAAAAAAACAAGAGAAAAAAGAGAACACATACTATACGACACAGAAATTGAGGGAATGACAACCAGGATACACATAATAAAGGCAGGAGAGATGGACAGAGAAAGATCCCATGCACTGAATGAACACAGATGTGTCATATGTATGGGTGGGTGTGCACATACAGACACTTCTGCAATATGAACTGTGTGTGCAGACATATTTAGTACCTCCAGGGGAAAGAAACCTCTCCCTTTAAATGTTACATAATATAAAATATATTTTTTTTAAATAGTAGCTCTTTTTAGAGCCGATCAATTGTTGGTTTTCTGTATCAGGAGGATAGCAAGAAGTTAATATGCACTAATCAAATTAGAGTTATTACAGAGGACCGAAAAGGTCTTGAAGATTAATGTAGCATTGGTATACATATCTTGTAAGACATGTAATTTCTCAACGTCTAGATTTTCTAGATCTTTTGTTTTAATCACTAAAGAAATGTAATGCTTCTGAACTTTTCAGAGTAAATATTTCAGTAGAGTGCTGATAATGTGAAATCTAGGCAAGTGTAAGCTTATACAGGTGGCATAAAACCCACATTAGTACAATATGGTGTAATCAAATACCATAGCCCTGCAATAAATACAACCTTTGTGCAGATTATGCAAAAAAAAAAAAAATGTGACTGTGTAGCCAAAGTTTGGGTTGGACTCAATTATACAATTATTTTTGAGGTTGTCGTTTGCAGTGTCCTTGTATTAGATTACATGATATTGTCAAATTTAATCTGCAGTTTACAGCGTAATAAAGCTGTCACCTATATAAGATTATTTTTCCATTTGTGACACAGTGCCAAGCTGAAAAAGCAATATTCAGTTACTGGTATTTCTTTAGTGGCTAGACATAAATACCAGAGATGGAACAAATGTAAAACCATCAAAGAAATTTCTTTTAGCTCACCTACAAAAATGTTCCACTCTCAATGAATAGCAAAAAACCTCTTTGTCATAATTACTGAAAGAACTTATTGTCACAAACACTCGGATTGAACTGTTAGCTTGTAATTACACTCTGACTCCTCTCCAAATTTAATAAAAAATATTTTTCCTGAAGAAAATACAATAAGAACAACTTGGTTTTAGTAGACCCAGAAGAACAGCAATGTTGTAGGACCTCATGGCAATATAGACAGTCACCTAACCCATCTTTGCACAAATATACTGTATATGTGTTATACATACATGCATGAGTGAGTGGTGTTTGTGTATGTGTGTATGTGTGTCCTTGATAAATATTGTGCCCAATTAAACAGCTTGGACTGGAAAGATGGGGATCAACAGCATTTGGTGATTTATCTTGTGAAATGAAAGCCGTAACCTCTGACCTTGTGTTGACAAATGAAAAAGAGGGGACCTGTGATTTATGACATAAACGGGAAAATTATCCTGTGCTTTTGAACAGAGATGCTTCTCCGCATCCCACCTCGCAGCTCCCCCAACACTCAGCATCAGCATCAGCCCTTATTATATAAACCCACCTGGACACCCTGTAACAAACATACACACACATGCTATCGTAATGAGCATTACAACCCCCAACCACTGCACAGACCATGTATTGAGCTTTTCAGTCATTTCTAGGCATTTCTCTGAGAAGCTATGTGACTACTCCTTTGTCACCTGACCGGATGCAGCACCATAAAAGGGCAGTCGGTAGTGAGGCAGTCTTAAAGAGGCAGCTCCATATCAACACGTACTAAGCTTCTCTACTGTAGCCTTAACTGACGGCAAGAGGGGTCAGGAAGCAAGTCTTATGAGTCTCTCTCAGGCATCATTACACCTTAGCAGAATCCACTGGTTCCTTACACAAATAGCAGATATTGAAATGAATAAATCCCAGAACATAGGAGAATCTTTACAGTTAATGCTTCCACTGCTCAATGAATCATAGCTTTGTAAAGTGTGAATGTGCAGGGGGGAAGGGGGGTGGGGGGTGGGGGGGAAGGGGGGGTGCATGGCAAAGGGAGGGAGACCACAAGACAGAAAGCCAGTCAGACCGAGAGAGAGTGAGAGATACTCATCAGTTTTGTACTAAAAGCCAATGTAACCTGCCGAGGAGCCAGCACGATGCTCTCCCAGCGATGCAGATGCAGAAAACAAAGACTACACGGCTAAGACTCCTATTAATAGGCCTCAGTAGCAGAGAACAGCTGCTCCACCACACACACCAAACACAGCACCTCCAACTGATGGAATAATGAGAGAGAGAAGCATACACATGGAGCAAAATGAAAGGAGTGGAGGAAAATGAGGGAGACAGGAACAGAGGAGTGGGAGATTGTATCAGAGCTGCATGGCAGTCTTTGGCGTAGTCTTCACGCATGCATAAAAAGGCTGAAGCTGAAAGAAAGAGAGCTATGAAATGGGGTGCAAGTAGGGGGTTAAGAGATGAGCTGGAAACAGACAGGAGGGTGAGAGTAGTAGAAAAAATATGATGAAGGAGCTGTAGGTCCACGACAGATGCCATAACTGAGGAGAAATGAAACTAAGGTGCCCTGTGTGTGGGCAGAAATATGATGAGTAGAGGGGGCATTACTGACGCATGGTGCTGAACAGAAAGGGGAGTAAAATAGAGAGAAGAAAATAGAGAGAAAACAACAAAGTGCTTATGTGTCCATGAGTGCATTGGAATGCAAAATAAACTGTGTAATTACCTATTCACCTTGCCACAGAGAGCAATGCATCTGAAATCAGTGTGCTTGCTGAGTGTGCATCGTCACGAATGTGCTCAATGCGTGTACGATGTAAAAGAAGATCAGAAAAAGAGAAAAAAAACAAAGACACGAATTAAAAGAGGAATGAAAAAGACAGGATGAAAAACAGAGAAGCGAGGAGAGAGATAGATAGAGAGGGAAAGAGAGTCAGAGCAGTCTGTAGGGATGCAGGCGGGGGAGGAATGTGGTTTCCATGGCAACCCGAGGAAGGCTGAGCTCTGGGTGTCCGTTCCAGCTCTGCACTGCACCGGCCCTCGCCTCTCAGCCGCCTTGCTCTCTCTCTCTCTCCAGCCTCCCCCACTATATCCTTCTCTCTCCAACCCCCCCACCCCCCCCTTCTCTCCCTTTCACTCCCTCCCTCCCATTCCCTGCACCTCCTCAGCTCCCTCACCTCCCTCCTTCATGTGATAGAGGGAGTCACACACATACACACTGCCAGCTCCATATTATCCACACTGGAGTCAACCTGCACTGTCACCGTATTCTTATGCAGACATTATCGTACGTGCACATTGAATCCATGTGCTTACAGCTTGCATCTCCCTCTCTTTTACCCCTTCCAAGCCCCCTGATCCTCATGTCTCCACTCCCCACTCATTGCACTAGTTCTGGGCTCGGCTGAAAAGCCAACGCCTGCGGCCACTGTGCTGCCATGTGCCACTGGCCGTGTTGTAATGGGGAGGGCATGTGAACACAAGGGCTTTTAACAATCCTGAGGAACATGGCTAGCCTGTGAGACATACAGTATCGCTATCATGAAATACGAGGACTGTGCTTGTTGCTCATGTAAGCAGCAGGTTGACCACAACTTTTGGGGAAATACGCGTATTTGCTTTCTTCCACAGAGTTAGATGAGAAGATCGACACCACTTTCATGTCTCTAGCTAGAGCCAACTAGTGCCAGCAGGCGGTTAGCTTAGCTTAGCATGAAGACTGGAAACAGAGGGAAAAAGCTAGCCAATGGTAACAAAATCAGACTACCAGCACCTCTAAAGCTCACAAATTAGCACATTATATCTGATTAGTTTAATCTGTACAACAGATGGACAGAGCCAAGCTAGCTGTTCCCAGTCTTTATGTTAAGCTAAGCTAACTGGCTGCTGGCTCTGACTTTATACTTAATGGACAGATATGAGAGTAGTAATTGATCTTCTCATCTAACTCTCAGCAAGACAGTGAATAAGCGTATTTCCCAAAATGTTGAATTATTCCTTTAAATCTTTGATATTTGCACATAGCAAAAGTGACAGACTCAACATGTTAAAGCATAAACTGATACTTTAGCATTCAAGTGTTTTACAGCTGCAGGTGAAGAGAGTGATGACAAAATATTTACAAAATGGCCCTGTCACATAATTACTGTCTAAGTATGATTAAAAGCCTAAATACTATTAATTACTATTCTCTGTATGTGCATAATACATGCAAATGATCAGTGTAGGTGTTGAAATGCTGAAGAGAAAATGAATTACATTTATTTTTAGCATGAAATATTAACATCACAATAACCACATTATTAGCAGGCCAAACTGAGGTGATTCCATCTGTTCAAACTGAACAAACAAATAAATTCCTGGCCTCCTTGGACTGCTTTGTGATTTAGCAGTCATGTCTCAACATTAATAGTTGTAATGTTGCAAAGGTCATCAGCCTTTATGAACAGTAACAACGTTTCGTGGTGCTCGGTCACTTGTGTCATGGAGAATGCGTAATCATCACGTCCCCAGGATCATTAGTATCTGCTTCTATTAGCAGCTGCTGCCTTTTCTGATGCCTGAATAGAATCACTGAGGAGAAGTTGTGTTCAGGAGACCCCTGGGAAACTCCTTTTTTGCTTTGCTCTACTCACCTTCGGCATGTTGACATGGGAGCGAGACACCAAGCCAGAAACTCGTTCCACTTTGTGAGGGCTCCTCCTGCTGGTCACTAGCACCCGAGACACACCCTCCTCCTCCTGGTCCTGTGGGGCACCGACAGATCCATTTTCAGACAAGAGTGAATAAAATCAGATTGAAAAATAAAACTCCCCCAGCAGTGATCAGGACATACTTGTGGATACCAGAAATGACGATCATCACCATTATCTTTAAAGGAGTAGTTCTTCGCTTTCTTGCATAGAAGTTTAATAAGAAAATTGTAGGGTAGAGTCACAACTTGAGAAAAATTTTTATTGTGCAGAAAGCAGAATGTTTTTTCATCCAGGTGGTTGTAGGAGTCTTCAAGGATTCTGGAAATATCTTCCTAACAGCATTATGTGTTAAACGATAACTGTAAAATCAGACGCTTAGCTCTTTCACTCAAACGTAATGGTTCTAAAAGAGAGGCACAAACCAGTGCTGGTCTGTACGCTTAATATGAAGCTGGAACCAGCAGCCGGTTAGCTTAGCTTAGCATAAAGACTGGAATCAGGAAGAAACAGCTAGCCTGACTGTGTCTAAAGGTATATAAATCTGCCTACCAAGCACCTCTAAAGCTCCCTAATTAACACATTAACACATCATTTGTTTAAAATGTAGAAAAAATGAAGTGTAAAAATTATAATTTGTGGTTTTACAGGGGGTTACATACTGGAATTATTTATTGGTCTCTCACAGTGACTTCCTGGAGCCCAAGACTATAGGAAGTCAATGAACAGAGCCAGGCTAGCTGGTTCCCCTGTTTCCAGTCTTTGTGCTTAGCAATGCTAAGTGGCTGCTGGCTCCATCTTCATATTTAGTGCATAAAAATAGGAGTAGTAGCAATCTTCTCACCTAACTGTCAGCGAGTAAGCTTATTTACCTAAATGTTAAACTATTCCTTAAGTGTTGTTAATAATCAGCACTTTTCAGCACTAAAGAATAGAGAGAAGAAATATAAATAATCAAAAATATAAAAAAGAGGTTGGCTAATTGTACCTGGTGAAAAGAAAGTACCAAAATTAAGAATAACAGTTAATAATAACTCACAACACAGTACTATTTGTTGTGCAACCAGTCACTTGCCAGAGCAGCACAGAACTGGACTGGATGGTTCACTCCATCTCATATTTTATGACTTATGAAACTCCAATATAAAATAGCAGGAAGCTATTGTAATTATAACTAATCAAATCGAAGTGACCAAAACCTTTTACTGACTGTGTCCAGGAATACACAGAGTCTATAGTACCTGAAAATCACCAATATCATTTCCGCAGTTTAGACCACACAGACCCTTAACTGACAGCAGAGGGCAGCCTTTAGAGCAGGCCATCACGGGTCTGTACCTGGGCTGTATATCTGGCATCACTGCAACCAACAGGAAGAGACACGGAAGGCAAAAATTTTAAATACATTACATTAATGTCAAGAATACTGTATTCTATATATATTTATATACATAGAGTATATAAAAAAAAAATTCTATATATATATATGCGCACTGGTATGGATCGGATATATAATATGTGTTATTTCAGAGATTCTAAGTGAGTTTCTCTTTGACAGCTCCATTCCCACATGGCAACGCTAACAGGCAGGTCAACTGACACTGCCAGAGCACGAGCTGCCCCTCCCAGCTGCCCGCTCTTTCTGGCTAGCATGCCCTTTGCACTGCACACACACTTACACATGCACACACGCAAAATTGTGCAGACATATTTTAAAAGAGTCCATCAATTAATAATTTCAAGTCATACAATATTTAAAATGTATGAAATGTTTCAGTTTCTTGTTGGCCATTATTTTATCAGTTATTCCATGATTATTATACAATAAAATCAAACATATTACATCAAAAGGTTCCTGCAATCAAACCACTAATTACTTTCGAATTACGAACTCAATTGGACTAATAAGAACAGCTTCTTCTCTCACAGTTTCTTTCATTTGTTTTCCAAAGGAGCTATTCTCCACTCTCACCTGCTACTCTGCACCAAATCAGGGAATTTGCAGACTCATTTATTCGTTTCCCTCCCATCCTCCACTCAGGTGACAGCATGGCTAGAATACTGATGAGCACCTCACTGGGTGTCCATTAAGCAGCTCTCGCTCTCTCAAACTTCCCCTTCTCTCTCTTCAGGACTGTGCTTGGGCCCCCTCTCTGGGATCCAGAGAGGGAAGGATGGGCGAAGGATCAGGAGCCATGCTGCACTGAATTCGAAGCTAGACAGGGTGGATCACAGAATACACTGACAGGAGCTTAAGATAGCCACAGTCATAGTGTGTGGTTTAGGTCTACTATGGGAGTGACAGATTATTAACACATGGCACTGCAATTTCAGCAACAAGGAAGTGCTCCAACTCTTGTTATTTTAACTTCCTGTCTACACCTTGTGTATATTTACATCTGCTGCTTGTGATCACCTTTACCTGCATTTTATCAAATATATGACCAGTTTTATAATAAAACGTACAGTGTGAGGGACTGACAGAGCTGAAAGAACATGACTGACCGTCTGACCGATAATTACCTAGAGGCACTAATTAGATCAGTTCTCCTGCAGAGCTCTGGGATGAGCTCGTCATGGACCAGTCACCATGACTGGCCCGAGTGTCCTGGTATTTGTGTTTTGTTATGGGTTGATAGAAAAATTATATTGTAAGAGAAGTTGTCTGAGTGTGGCCGTTCAAAACGTTTCTTCATCCAAAAAAACAGCACACAGAGAGTCATTTACATAGTTACACTATTTCACTACACAGTCCAGTTTTCCATCACATGGGAATATTATTGTGTAACTAAATGGTAGATAGTTTCTGCCTCTCCAAGTAGTAGTTTGTTTATTCAACCTAAATAATCTACAAATATAAGCTATTATATAATTAATAGTGTTAAATGACAGCTAATTTAAAATGAGTTCTAATGAACACATTTGGAACATGACGGGTCCTGCCGATGAAGGGGTACTTGACTTCCCATTATTTTTTAAACCTTGCATAATCAGGAAATATATTGTTAATATGCTCCCTACTTTGTCCTTTACACAATGTTACACATGCGTGAGAATCCTTTCTGTTGAAAAAGTCACTCACACAACGTCAGAAACTGGACAACACAGTCTTCTCCACTAAAGCGTTCATTTAATACAGTCTAGTAAATGACAAGTTTATTGCAGTTCCCCTGTTCAACTGGCCGTACATAATCCAGGTCAGACTTAGCACATGAATTTCAAAAACATAATGCCATTAAGTGATTGACTGGAGGGAGGGGATGTTGAGCATGAAGGAATAATGTTAGATTAAAGTTTTTATCCAATGTGAGGATTGAATTGCATGATTTCACGATCACCTTTATATTATAGGCCTAAAAAACACTGAAAAAAACTATACATGACTTAAATGACTTTTCTCTGCCAGAAAAGTGGGTCAGAAAGGTGAGGCCCCTCCTGACAATAACCCAATGGTTAACATCACATTCACTGTGCCAATTAGTGACCAATCAGAAGGTCCCAAATGACCAAACAGAAAATGGATGACCCCTGGAGCACAGTTTTAATCCAGGACCTGGTCATTGAGGAGGTACACTGGGACAGAGCCAGCTGCCCTCAGCGGCCGATTGTCTAATATGGGTCACTGTATTATATGACACATTATTATGTAGCTTGTCATTTTGTTACTCAGCAAGCAAACACTGTCCAATTTCTGACATCAACTAATAACTTTCAACATACATATGGGCACGTGAGTATTGTATTAACATACATTTGAAAAATGTGAACCAATCCTTTAAAGACCAGCAAAAAAGCTGCAGCAGAATAGTGAATTTCTCAAAACTAAAGCTTTGGGTGAAGTTGTGTACCAACATATATTATTGTTCATGACACATCATTTTAAAAGGGTCTGTGTCAGAAAAACAATGAAGCTATCCTTTATTTTGTAAAGGAAAAGCATTGGGAAGGACCAGGGCCTTCCAGGGCAAACAGGTGACAAACGGGCATTGAGACTAAATACGGAATCACTGTCACAGCTAAACAATTCAGCAGATCATTATGAATATTGCATTGAAGAAAAAGGGGAAGATAAAGATATCTGCTGATTGCTTACTTATTAAACCAGCGGGTAAGTCATAGTTTATCTTTGGTCTCGACCAAAACAAGGTGGCACTGCACCTCTAAGTAGAAGAAAACATTTACAACACCCAATGGACTGTCTCATATTTGTGAGGTTCTGGCTCCACCACAACTGCAACAGTCTTCCTGATCCTCTTACTTTAACAAAGAGAACCACTTGGGGTGTCTTGGAGGCCCCCTGGTCTGAGACGCGTACAATATAACCACAGGGGACCGGGGCCGGGGACCTTTATTGCACATCATACGTCTTTCTTTCCCCCCCATGTTTCCTGTCTGTATCTCTACTGTACATTATAAAGTAAAATGCCAGAAAATAATTTTTAAATAAAAACAAATTTAGAGGTTCTTCTGCTCCTGTTTTTTTTTTTTTTGTGCAGGTACAGTTAGCTTCTTCTGCGTCCCAATTTTTTTGAGACTTGATCAGCATGCTGGATGTCTCTAGATAGGTTCACTGAAGAGCTTTTGTGACCCATTAAAACTGAGAAAAGCTTTAAACCTGATTTCTAGTGGGCTCTTTTCACCTCTGAAGTATTTTGGAGTTGATTGTGAATGGTTCTCTTCCAACACTACCAAGACTCCAATTCTCTAAAGGCAAGGTAAGTGCCCATGCCATTTCCATTTTTGTGGTGTTATAGTATATTTGAAAGGGACTGCTAATATTATATCAATAAACTGTTGCACGCTTGCACACCTCTAAATGAATTTAATACAGACTGATACACGCAGTTTTATTGAGTACATACAGTAAGCTTTACAAAATGGCCTGTTGTCTTTCCTTTTATAGAATAAGGGTCTTTGAGGCATCTTTCAGGCACTCATAACTTGATCAAATTTTGGCATCACTATGAATTTGTGCCCCAACATACCGTTGCGTCATTCTCAGTGCAGACAAATAACCAGACACACACACACACACACACACACACACACACACACACACACACACACACACACACACACACTAAGCAGAAGCTAGTGTTTTTTTAATCTCTGCTAAAAATACAGGCCAAAGATCATTCAGTTAATGGGCTATAGAAGTCAGCCAAAGATTTCATTAACATTTTGGCATAGCTGAAGGAAAGATAGGAGACAATATTAAATCAAGTGATATGAAGTCAGGGGTTCCTACCCATCCACAGGCTATTAGGAGATCAGTGACGTGGAACTACAAAGAAGATTATCCATATTTTTAACCACTGCATGGACTTATTGATATTTCCCTTGGTGTAACATATAGCCAGAGCTCTGTGATGCTCCTCAATAAATATCAAAATAGGGTTTAAATCTACACAAAATGCAGCTTTTCTCTCTTCAATTTAGTTGATGTTTTTTGTGTCCCACACTAAAAATATTCTAAATAACCATGTAACTGCAAACACTTGTTATAATGAAAGGACTGGCTGACTTCATGAGAGCAGCCCACTGATGAGCAAATGGTAATCAGCGCTCTTTTGACTTGGTCTAATTTCCTCTTCTCCCTCTACCCATGTGTCTCTCCCTCCAACTTTTTCTCTGCCTGACACTCAGTCACCAGGTTGAAGTCATAGCTGTCATGACTCATGAAAACCTTTCATCCATGTAGGAGTGCGAGGGGCACAGGTAGTGACACCTTGTGTTGGCTGCCTTGTAACCTTTTAGCGCAGTCAGGAGGCAAAGCACGACACACAACAGCACGTGCAACACCAGATACAATGTAAACATTAAGCAATATTTTCTCCAATCTATAATGTGAAGAAGGAAAATTACCTCCCACGCATCCTGCCTGCTGTCTTCTTTCACAACAGTTTGTTCCTTGTTCAGTTGCAAGGTCACCTCGTAACACTCTTGAATATCTGTGAGAAAAAAACAATTATGAGCTTTTTTTCCTTTACTTGGACAAAAACTAGATGTGAGCGCCTTTATTTTATTTACTGCTTTGGTTGTGTAAAATAATTCACCAATCAATCATGGCCACATTGGGAGATGGGAGATGCACTGGGTGAAAATGTGGGCGTGGGAGTCATCTGTTTACATGGAAGTTATGTCACCACATTTGCAAGTGCTCTTCTTATCTTGTGGCTGAACTATATGACTCAGGTACTGACTGAGCAAATCATCCAGTCAGTGTCTAAGAGGCCCACATTATAATATTTCATAATATCTGAACAACATGGATCACAAACAAGAGCCTTTCTCTACTTTTTTATTCTTTTAGTTCAACATCATCATGGATCAATTACACTGTAGGTCATTTCCAGTCCCGTTGCATACATTATGTGATTGTACAAGCAGTAGAAAGGAATGTGACTTTCATAAAAATATTGAATAACATGCCACATGGTGAACAAGAAGTTAAGGGTGTAAAAGCAGGAAAAATATCAACAAGAAAACAAGAGTCCACAGCCATGGTAGCAGGTCTGTGAGGCTGTCCTTAGCCACAGCTGTGCTTTGAGCTAAATGTTAACATCAGCATGCAAACATGCTCTAAAAGACAAAGCTAACATGCTGATGTTTATTTAGCCTGTATAGTGTTTACCATGGTCACCATCTTACTGTATCGTGTTAACATTTGCTAATTAGCACGAAACACAAAGTACAGCTAAGCCTGATGGGAATGTTATTAGTTTCACAGGTATTTTGTCATAACCAAAATATTGGACAAATAAACATTTTGAACTAATGATACGGCATGATAGAAAGTTAAAGGATCACCAAAGTTTTCACAATTCATCCTGAGTGAAACATCAATGTCTGTACAAAGTTTAATGGAAATCCATCCAATAGTTTCACTCACAACCTGCTGGTGGCGCTAGAGGAAACAGCATGGCAAATAACGTAATAAACAACATGAGAAAACAGTATGCTATATACTCTTTCTCAACTGCCACAAAATACTATGAGAGTAACATTATTAGCACTGACATCTCAGCGTGTTCCTCAGCTCCTCCTCCGTTCTTTTAAAGTTTTCCTTTTCTTTTCAGACTGAGCTCCTCTGCTCTCCTCCCTTCTCCTCTCGTCTCCACTCATCACCTCTTGCCTCATTACAAGCCCATGTCCCGTGGTCACCTATTGAGTGGCAGCCATTTGATGAGAATGCACTGGGACAATTTTGCTGATGTCACACGCAGGCCTGGTTACTGCACTGTAGACATAAAGAGGTCGCCGGAGAGTTCATCAACTTCCCAAAGTTAGATGTCAGGACAAGATGGGCTACAAAGACAAATTTGAGAAGGACATCTAGGGAAACTTAATACATCTAAAACATGTCTTCTTCTATTAACAATGTGCAACTTTCTTTTGTTGAAACAGAGACTCAAAAGAAAGTTCTGCACTCTATGTGTATGTGTGTGAGACAGAGAGATAAGAGTCAGTATGTCCCAACCAGACACTGTGAGAACAAAAGTGTAAGAATGGAGCATGTGACTCATCACTGTGTCTGAATGTGGAGGAGTGAAGCCATGTGTGGGCAGAGGAGTTTGTTGCCCAGCTGACTAAAGAGCAACCTCACTTACACAAACTCTTATATAGATGCAGACACACACATACTGTAGGCCTACCTGCATATACACACTTACAGGCATACACACAAATACCCACAATGACACTAGTAAACCTCCCAATATTGCTAGTACATCTAACTGTTTCAGATACACCATAAGCTACTCCACTTCTAAACTGTGTACATTATCACTTAAAGCGCACAAAGGCATCTTCATGAAACGATAAATCAACTTATCACTCTGAGTAGTTTGCTAGAATGGAGGTTTCATGTCCAAGTCCTCTGAGTTGAAATGGTAATGAATACAAGATTACTGTTGCTATGTTTCCTTTTGTTTGTAATTTTAAATTACTGCTGGCATACAAAATATGAAATGTATGCAACTAGAACATAGTTACAGTATAACATGCGAAATTTCTATACAACTTAAATTTCTTGAGCCACAAGAATAACAAGAGTGTGTTGCCTTTCTACACACCCAAAATGTAGGTATTAAATTTTGGTTGCTACCTTTTTCCTGCATTGATTTTCTTGCCACTTGGGGGCAGCAGAACATGCTGTAAACACAACGCTAACATATCACCTTATAAAGCTGATATGGTGAACGTGTTAGCAAACTGTTTACACATCACCAAGACAAGGAGCAACATTAGCAGTCATTTGGAGTCGTGTTTCTGGCCACCTGACAAATGTCAGTCTTATATTCACTCTTCTTTTAGGTCAGGTTTGGGGAAATATTTGGCTCTTTAGCTGCTAAATGCCCCACTATGTTCAGCAGCTAGTCAGTAACTTTGTCTGTCTGTCATTTGGTGCTGGGCAGGTAGTGTATAGTGGGTTTATCAGAGGTAGCCAGCTGCTGTAGCTGGACACGAGGGTTATGAGAGCAGTGAGAGTGAACCAAAACAGTACAGTTGCAGGCTGTGAAACCAAAACAATGAGCTGAAAGATGCTAAAAATCTACATAGCGCTGAGGAGAACTGTAGAGTCAGGTGATAATTCTAGTGACACCTTTCACATACATTTAGTCATTTGACCCTTTGTTCATATAAAAATACTGGTTAGTTCAGCTTTAAATAAGTCTTGAAAAGTTTGCATCTGGCAAGTCTTGCAGGATTTGCTCTTCAGCTGCATCCTGGACACCTGGTTTGCTTTCACACAACTAACACTTCTAATTACATCGTTCAGCTATTCCTGGCAGAGGTAACAAAACAGAGGAAAGTGCTCAATCAGGTCTTTAAGTGTTTTGAGATCAGGATTCACAGTCACTGTACTTTGTGTGACTGTGAATCCTAAAGTTTTCTTTTTTACATGTGTGATTTTCCAAAAAAAAATATCTCTGAACTGTTCCAACCCTCGCAGACCACATAAATTCTTTGCCATGGAACAAAATACATAATCCAAGCCAGAAGTCTCTTTCACAGGACTTATTCCCAGATCTCTTTTTGATGTTGGAACTATTTTGGGATGGCCTGGTCGGAGCTCTGAGCCTTTTTGTCACAGTCACAGGGGGTTTCCTGCACCGTCTCCCTGTCCTATAAAGACTCTACGTGCAGGATCTGCATGTTTGTGTGTGTTGTAGGCCTCTTATTTGTCATGTACCTATTCAATAGGACTGAAGTCATCTCTGTATCGCCTGCCTGAGTGAATCATACAAAAAAAATAATGTGCCCCTGGTTCTTTACATGATGAGCAACCCACAGCTCACTAGAATAACACATTCATGGAAAACTAGGTCATAATTTCAAGGCAGGGCAAACAATTCAACCCCTTGTCACTGCCTCAATAAAATATTCCCCTGGCCATGTAGGGTCCTCTGTAATTTAACGTGTTTCTGTCTGTGTGTGTGCCCCAACTCTCTGCGAACAGCCCCCCCATGCCTCCCACTGCATGTTTGTATGTTGGAACAAAAGGGTGGGTGCACAGTTAAGGCAACCTTTGTTCGTGACTGTGCAACCATGCAGAGATCCAATCAAGTGGCCGGTACTGAACCTTCCCACACTGCATCAAACACCTCTTTACTTCCCACAGTGCATCAAAGTTAGAAAGATCTCTTCTGTACTGTAATGTTGGCAGATCACTGTCTTCAGATTGTGAAAACAGCCGATTTTCAATCACAAAACTTTCTTGTTTTCTAAATTTGAACACAAAAAAGTTTACAACATTGTCAGCTCTGCTCAGGAAGCTCTCCACTTTTCAGCCTCACCACCACAAGGACAAAAGCAAGGCAAAATGGTCCAAACAGAACCGGTTCACATGGCCCTGAGCATGTGAAGGCAATCACAACAGAAGAGGATAAGAGAATGAGTAATGTTTACACTGCACTGTATTCCTATTAGTGCTGTAGACTGGCTGCTCCTCCTTTCCTGATGAAAACCACATGTTGAATGAAGAGCAAAGCCTCATCAGCCCTGCACCTGAGACACGCCAACCACAGGCCTGTTCTTCTTATACCCTCACACTCTGCACAGATGATCCAGAGAGCCAGGAGAGTTGCAGAGGAGGCTCGGCATGGCAGCCAAGAGCAGTTTATTTTCCCGTCTGCCTCAGGCTCGGCCCCGATTGAACATTCTTTGTGAGGAATGTTAGGAATCCTGATTTGGAAAACTAATCCTCTCTGAGTCTCCCGCACTCAAATAAATAACATATTACATCTGATAGTGTCAAGCTATTACGTAGATATATTCTTTAAACCTCTTTCATGTATTCTGCAGAGTATTACTTAATCCAAATGTATAATAAAAATGTTTTCTCAACATATTATGCAAAACAGTGCAAATACTAGGAGAAATTGACAAGACTTGAGTGTGTTTTTTTATGCCTTTGCCTCCTTCAGAGACAGACACATGTTAAAGCCCCCCCCTCCAGAGCTCGAAGGTAACCAGTGCCTTGCTCAAGGGAACCTTACCACGGCTTATTCTTATTCTTAATCCCACTGGGGTTGAAGTCGTGGTAAAATTACTGATTAAACTGGTACAAATGATAAAGATCTTGTATAGATGCAAAAAGATACTTCTTTGTTGAATTGTTGCTTTTAGCTGACAACCTATAACAAGACTGAGAGTCTACAGTCATGCTAGCAGCTCTGTGAGGCAGTACTTAGACTAAATGCTAACGTCAACATGCTAATATTCTCACAATGACGATGCTAACATGCTGATGTTTAGCAGGTCCATGTATAATGTTTGTCATGTTCACCATCTTGGTTTATCATGTTATCATGCTAACATCCGCTAATTAGCGCTAAACACAAAGTAAAGCTAAGGCTGATGGGAATGTCGTTAGTTTTGCCTGTGTTTGGCCTAAAAAAGGTTGCATTTGAAGAAGCCTTTGAAATGGGACTTGTTGCCCCTTAAGACATATTTGGTCTTGAAATATGGACTTTGAATGACGGGATACAACAAATGAGTCCCTGCCACCTCTTGGGGTGATGTTCCACAGCTGACCTCTGACACGCAACAAGCAAAAACAGTAACAAATCCTGTCTTCACGCATTAAACTTGCATCGACTGTGCACTACAAACTATGAATTTATATCATTCAGATGTATTCTCTGTTAAAATGTTGCTAAGCCTGTCAAATAAAAGATACATGATAAAAGTGGGTTCAGTACTGCTTCAGATACACCACTGGTAAAAACGGTCATACTGTATTTTTTTAACTGCTGTCTGAGCAGCCCCTCCCCCTCAGCTCCCCAGCAGTGAAGCAGCAGTGGGTCAGCAGTAGCAACAGCAGACCCAGGGGCAAGCATCATTATAACATGGCTGTGGTAATTAGAAGGACCACTCAGCCATTGGTTAAACTGAAGTAATGTGCTTTATCTGCTTTAAAAGGAACGGAGGTTAAGATTCACATTGGCTTCCCAGAGCTCTTTTCCAAAAACACACTTGTCATGAAGGTGGTTACACATAATTATAGTGCCTCTTCAGATGAGTTGCAGTAGAAACTATGCACACTTCAGGATTAGTAATATCAGTTTAGTCAGCAGCAGCTTCAGTAGATTACTATAGCTTTCTGGCAATGGTGAATCAACTGTTTCAGTTTTTTTGAGCAATGATCTGCATCATGTTGACACAGGTTCATGAAGTATATGATACAGAAGAGGGCATTTTGTCAAAGTCAAGGGGAAAATTGTGCTTTCACAGTGTGACAAGTCTGAGCTTATAACAACTCAGTCGATAGACTGTGTTGTGTGTGACTATATTAGGATTTCATTACAATGTGAGTATGTTACAGAGGGGGGTATACAGCAAACCTTTGTTTAGGCATACTGAAAGGTCTCTTTCATAAGGCTTAATTGGGAAACACCAGACTCAGTTAACTTCCCATACAAATTAATACAACCTGACCCTATCTACATCCTGTGTCTGCCTGCAGCCAATCACATGACAGCACAAATCAGAGTATATAAGCTACACTACATAAAAGACAAAATATATACGACATACTGAGTGTAGCAAACAAATCAAGCTGTAAACCATCTTCCTTACTCAAAAAGAAGGGGATGTGAACAGGAAAAGCTATTTAGCAAGTTCACCCTGAGAAAACTATGATGTAATTTAAGCCAGAAGCAGGGTTTTGAAAGACTCCCTTCTCCAAAACAAAGTTTTACAGTGTTTATCTTACCAAGAAGAGCTTGGAACAGCTGGCTGCCCAAGATGGCAGACACTTTGCCCACGCTGTTGTTCAGGGCCTGCTCCTCTGGACTGGTCAAGTTGGCCTGGTACCGTCTGAGCAGCCCCACTGCTCGCTCTGTGTCTGCCTCACAAAATAAATATACATGTCTCAGGACAACAGCAGCAGAGAACCTACACATGTTGGCAGTCATTACTGACAGGGTCAATAATATTCTTCAACTGATGTATTTCAACTGGGATTCAAATTAATATTTATCGTATTGTTCTTAAAAGGCAGTTAATCCAGGAATAGAATATAAAGACATGACAAAATATTATTATTTTCATTCTCAATAACTGTACAGATAATTTTCTTGACAAATTTCTTGTCAGCAAATAGTAAAAAATGACAATTACAAGTTCCCAGAGCTCTTGGTGACATCTTTACATATCTTGTTTTGTCCCGCCAACAGTCCAAAACCCAAAGATATTCAGTTTACTATAATAAAAGACTAAGATAAAAATAAAATCACATCTAAAGAGCTGGAACCAGTGAAAGTGTGCCAGTTTTGCTTAAAAACTGAGACGGTTTATCTATTTGCATAATTGTTGCTGACAACTTTTCTGTCTATCCAGTAACTGATTATTCATTTCAGCCTAAAATCTATAGAGAATAACTGATTTCAAACAATAATCCAATGCAGCACACACACACACACACACACACACACATATATGTACTGTTAAGTACAAATATAGGATTTTATAGAAAATATCATATAATAATAATGTTGTATATTTGATTTATAGCTAAATGCAGCACTGCTGTTTCTTATATTCCTCTACAGAGTACATTAAAGGTATTTTTCTCTGGCAACACGACTGTACAGCTGGCTGTTGAACCCGGTGGGTGGTGAGGAGCCAGCAGAGAGATGATGCACATCACGGAGGTAAATCTACAACTTCACAGTTTCCTACCTGGTCCTGAACATTTTGATAAAAACCTCAAAAGAGTAAACTGCTACCCCGGAAGTTGCACAACTTCCAATTACAGTATTTTACGTTTTTCATTATCCAAGGACAAAAAAATAATCGTGTTTCTCAAGGGATTATAACTGAGGTTAGCAGGCCAGTGAAAAGCCCTGCAAATACTTTCATGGAGTAATGAGCTGGCATTAACCTAAAAACTTAAACTTTAACCGTAATTTACTACAAAACCTTGGCACGTGGGGGAGAGGAAGACGTTACGTTAACGGTACTTACCATACTTATGCACCATGGTGTGGCCAACTCGACACGTCATGTAGATTACAATTTTGGGGTTCTTTTGTTAGAAGAAAATAATTACAGCAATATTCCCGGATAGTTATACAATCTGAACTGTCGCTCCTTCTTCACAAACAAGTGAGATATTGGGATTTATTTCCAGTCGCTGGACACTCCCCGTGTGTTACTGCAGCGGTCAGCGGTAGTCCACACCCACACACAGAGGTTAAAATGTGACAAGAAGAGATTGTTTACTTCATGTCAACTTTCCACAAGTTTTGGGGAAAAACTTCTGGCGTGACATGTTCCTCCTCCCCTCACCCATATGCCCCGCTTTCATGGAAAACGGCCCTGTGGCTCAGCCTCATTGGGACACTGTAATACCACTATTAATATACTTAAACTAGGCCACCTGCAGCTAGCTTAAATTAGCTGTTGCATGATATCATGAGTGATCAATCAGTTAGCGTAGCATCTTGTCCATGGTTATTTTTTTCTCTGATCACTCAAGTCTACTATTTTCCATTTTTTTGTATTGCGTGCCACCTAGTGGTGCGTTAAGGTGGTGCTGGGAAATCACAGCTGAAATGGGAACTCGGTCTGTTTGCAGGTCTTGGGGAGTAGCTACTGCTGCATATGGGGGGAAAAAAAGTTGTATAAAGCCGTTTGTGGCTCCAGAGGGAGCTGTGCGAAGTCTGATAAACTGCCTCAAATGAGTCAGCGGCGGTTGGGGCTGAAGACTAAAGGTTTGAAAACGAAAAATATCTCGGGTTGTGGAGTTAGAAATAAGTAAGCTTACCAGACCTCTGTAGCCCACTCTTCATCTCTGCTTGATGCTAGCGGCTCGATGCTACATTAGCTGTTACTAGCATAACCGGACCGAATCTCCGACCGAACTGTCGGCGGTCCGGTCGTGTTGCATTGTGGGTAACATAGGCGCCAGGTTTTGACAAGAAGATTGTGTGGTCTTGCATCGATTTTGATCTAGACCTGCTCTGTGTGAGTTGTGCCCCGAGTTAACTTGCGTTATGATTTAGCGCTACCGGTACATAAATACAAATTTAAGTGATGTAGGACAAGACGGATTCTGACATTGTTACATTATTATTGGATTAATACTACTGATGCATTAACATATAAGCACATATATTAGAATACATATGAGAATTTTGATCGTGTAGCTGGCTGCCATAGAGCTAATTGTACCTATTTTATATACTGTTGGGTGGTTTAATTTAATGTTTTATAATGCATTGTATTCTATATGCTCATTATAGGCTTTTAAAGTCTTGAAGCTGCCAAATAAATCTAGTGGAGTGAAAGTATTAAGTAGTGTACAATCTGATGCTGATCAAGTAAAGTACAACAATTGTACTTAAGCACAATACTTGCTGGAGAAATACAAGCATGGGCATGAGTCTCTAAAAAAGCATAATTGATTATTTAAAGACATACAATAAGTGTGATTTCCATTTGTTGTCCCAAGCATACACAAAGGTTTCATTCATGCAGTAGAGGATTAAATACACAGAAACAGGACAGTGTATGAAATAGTTGTAGTGCTTTTGGCTCAGGTTTCAGTACATACACATCTTTCCTGCAGTGGTGTCACCATGAAAAAAGGTTTAGTAACATATTCAGTGCAGATCTACAGTGCATGTTCCAGTGATACAACCAAAGAAATGCTTCATATTTTCAGTAGAAACAGAAAAATGATTTTTTTTAAAAACACTGAAAGATAAACCCTGCTAACCAGCTAGACTTATACAGAAACAAAAAACCTCAAACCGCCATCCAGTGGCATAGTGCCGAGATTTGATACACATCTTATAAAAAAAAACAACTTATTTTCATGGCTTCTGAATACAGTGTATTGTTATTCACATTAACTTGCTTTCTTCCTGACTTAGGTCCAAAGCATTCTGGCAGTGCAGACAAGGATGTAGGTCAGTTTCAGGGCAGAAAAATCTCCTGCTGGAGTCGGGCAAACTACCCAGTGCGTAAGAAGGGAGACAGTATTGTATGGTCCTCTGTCCCTGTGTAGAGTCACAAAAAAGTTAAAAATACATAAATAACAGACAAATTAATACGTTTGTAAATGCACAACACATTAATTTCAGTAAAAATAAATAAATAAATGGGTTTATAAGCTGTAACTAATTGTTTTGTTTATTGTTAATAAAGCTTTAATTAATAATTTATTAATTGTTAATTAAGCCATTAGGTACATTTATATAAACCCCTTGTAAAGGGTGACCTATTAAAAAAGTAACTTGATGTCCATTTGCTTGCATTATAACATTCCTTAATATGTTATTTTGTAAATAAAGGGTACAGGCTCATATTTTTTTATTGCCAGCAATAATTTTGTCATTGTAGTTACATTATACAGTTATTAACTTCATGTCAAACCCAAATGATAGCTTGGATTAACATCACCACTTTTTAAAAAAAATTGTATTAATAACCTATATTGAGTTTCATGGATAGCAATGGTAATTGAAGATAGGTGAACCCCACTTTAATCAAGATAGAGCTGGAACACTGTATGCAACACCCAAATGTTAATATTGTAAATACCGGTAGCTAGTCTTTTTTAGTATCATTATTTTCAATATGTTAACTTGAGCTGAAACAGTTAGTCAGTTAAAAGGTTAGTCCATCAACAGAAAATTAAATCTGCAACTATTTTCATAATCAATTAATCACTTAAGTCATTTTTTAACCAAAAGGGCCAAACATTCGTTCCAGATTTGTTGTTTTGTATTTTATTTTATATGATAGTGAACTCAAAATATTTGGGTTTTGGACTGCAAATTTGAAGATGTCGCCTAGGGCTTACAGAAATACTGATGAACATTTCATAGACTTAACGATTAATAGATTAATTGTGAAAAGGAAAAGAAAAAGGAAAGAAAAGGAAAAAGAAAGCAATCATTAGTTGCAACCTTAATGTTTAATCAAAATGTCCAGTACCTGTTCTGTGACAGAAACGGTGTGTTTTCCTGGCAAAAACAGTGAGGTGGATGAGTCAATCTATTCACTTTCATAGACATTTCCATACAGCAGACACAAATGCAAACATCTGCTCATCTTACCGCTTAAAGATGTAGAGTCCAGTCATTATCAGAATAGATGCAATGTCCACTGTTATCCATATTATGGTGTATGTATGACGCAGCTAAAACACAAAAACATGCCCATAGGGTCAAGGCGTGTCACATATTTTGGAAAACACCCGTACAAACTTGTCGGCTCCAAAACAAATGCTTCAACTGATGGTTTTTACTGCTGGATAGTGAAATGAACAGCACCAGAGTACGAGCTAGTGTATGTACAGCTGTATGCATTGCTCACCATGAACCAGTCAGGCTTCTTCATGTCTTTCAGGATGTGGCAGGAGTTGGTGGTGACAGAGCTGGCCCCTGCACACCACAGCAGAGAGAACAGCCAACGCTCATTAACCACCCACAGGTTCACTGTAACGTTATTGTTCCGAAGTCTCCTGCCAGATACAAACAGTGTTTGAAATGGAACATAGGACACGTAGAACATTACATAGAATATAATGTAGGTAAATGAAGTAAGAAGTAGTATATTGGAAGACAGGAATCTATGGAAAGCAGGACGGTAAATATTTGTGTATGCAGGTATGAATCTGCAGTGTATGTAAATGTATGTTTGTATCAATGTATAAGTAGGTGCATGTACGTACATACACACATGCATACACCCACCCTGCCATCACAAGAACCATGATCCCTGACCAGACACACATTTATACCACACACACCATTTCACTGTGTACAAATGCATGTGATCAGAGGTGTAAGATTACATAATGTTTATGTGTCAACGGTGTTAACTTGTGCTGCATGGTGAATAGTTTATGTAGAAGACGTGCCGAAAGCCTGTGTCATAAAACTAGGACAACAGTCCATGTTCAGTGAGTTCATTAAATACTCAGCATTTTCTCAAAACATGTTGCTGCACTGTATTTCATTCTTTAGTAAATTCTTTTAAGGTTGGTATCCTCATCCATGAAAAAACACTTATGGGTTGGAACATTATTTGAAACTTATTCCCTGGAGGCCAATCCTGCACCTTTATATTGAGTGCCAGCACTGTGTCTCAGCATGCTACACACACACACTTTTAATTAACACACTACTGTGCATGCACCCTGGCACAACCACGTAGATAACATGGGTGTATTTTGTTTCATATTTATTTATTTATTTATTTATTTTTTACCTGATTTCTTTATAATAGCTGTATTTCAGATTCAGGTAGTTCCCACTTTTGTTAAGCATATCAGTTGTATTGTTATAGACCTGGATGAAACCTGGAGCGGTCTTATTTACATATTCTCTTTTTGTTGGAGGAAGCCAGAGGACCTATAAAAAAGGAAAAATACAACACCTTAGCAAAATATGCCCTATCATGAAATACCTCAAATTCCATCAGAGGGATTAGAATTAGATTTACCAGGCTTGGGTCAATGTCAGAATTCAAGATGGTGCTGACTGTTCGCTCTGTGTCATTTTCCTTGTCAGGACTATACAGGTCAAATATCACTGAGATGTTGTGCTGCTTGGCGAGGTTGAGGAGCTGACGTAAGGAGGGTATAGTCTGATTTCTGGCTGTTTCCATCTCCTTTTCTGAGAGCTTGGACACCGAACGGAAAGGATCTGTCTGGAAAGTCAGATAATACTTCCTGTAGCATGCGGCATGATAACACATAAACCTGTATGAGTGAGTATGTGGACAAGCATGTATCAAAGCACAGCCCTCACCTTTAGGAACCATTCACCTGCATTCAGACTCTGTAATTGCTCCCAGGTCAAGTCGGTGCTCTGCGTGAAGTTTTTGTCAGGGAACTTCTCTTTAACATTTGTCGTTCTCAGCAAGAACCCAGGCTCATGGTCATGCATCAAGAAGGGAACTCCGTCTTTACTAGATTAGAAAAAACAGCAAAAAATAGCATCTGTGAGGCCAAAACAATCCCAATTTAAAGGAGCATTAAAGGGAAACGTCAGTATTTTTAAACCTGGGCCCTATTTTTTACAAATTTTGGGGTCAAAATGACTAATACTTACCAAAAGCTTTGGAATTGGTCCAGTAGATTGCCTCAGCCGGCATCTGCGAATGCAATGCAATGGCTGCAACGTAATCCCTATTGCGCCCGTGAAAAGTATGTCCGCTAAAAGTGCTTGTTTCTGCCACTGACAGGCTCAGACTGTTATTTGAAGTGTCTAACAACATTACGGAAAGGACCCCTACAGAGACAGACCATTTTGTTAGAGTAAAATCCTTTTTGTTTAACCTGAAACAGAAAGTCTCGCTCTGAAATCTTGCGAGAGCTTGAGTTGTTGCAGGAAGACGAAAGGATCTTACTATTTAACAAAACGGTCCGTCTCTGTAGGGATCCTTTCCGTACTGTTGTCAGACACTTTGTGCCTGTCAGTGGCAAGCACTTTTAGTGGACGCACTTTTCACGGGCGCAACTGCCCGCAAGGATTACATTGCAGCCTGTTTGCGGATGCCGGTGGAGGCGATCTACTGGACCAATTCCAAAACTTTTGGTAACTATTAGTCATTTCGACCCCAAAATTTGTAAAAATAGGGCCCAGGTTTAAAAATACCGGAGTTTCCCTTTAAGTAATTCATGAACCTTATTCACCTCTGTGGGCAACTAGGATAAACAGTAAGAGAATTGATAGAACAACACCAAGCAAAGTACACCAGTCATTGCAATTGATCAACAACCAGATAGAACTAACTGTTCATTTGCTAAACCTCTCCCCCTAACAGTGATTGTCCAATCATAGCTTAGCAACCGTAACTGGCACAGCAGGCCTGTCAAGCTTTGGATTCTTCCACATGTCAAAGTGTGCATGGGGCTGTGGCAAGAGTGATGCTTGGCATCCAAAGAGTATGGTGTCTTTCCAAAACCAAAAACACAAGGGTAAACGTGTAAGGAATGGATTAAACAGAATGTTTGTCTGCTCTAAAGGACTTAGGAAAAGCCTCCTTCATCCACTGTTTAGTATTTAACCACTGTGAAGGAGCCTGTTCTGGATGCTACTATATCAGAGTTCAGTTTAACATTAGCGGCTCTGTCCTAATGTTGACAATACAGCAACCCCAGCCCAATCATTACCCGAGTTAGCGGTACATTTTCTCACACATATTGGTTAGTCCTCCTTCTCAAAGCCTATTCTCTTGTAACGTTAAAAATGAATAATTCAGTTTGAAAACATGAGCAGTAAAGCATAAATCTCATTTACCATCATAACCTCTATGTTGCTTGTCTCCATATGTTTTTCTGTAAGCTAAACAGCCAAACAGGGTAATGCAAGAACAAATTACCTGTCCGATCTTAAATTTCCCATATCATACTAGGGCTAACTAGCTCGACTCTGCAGTACAACAACAATGCTGCTTGTGCATAGATAATCAGCTGGTGAGGACTTTTTGCCTGGGACTTGTAGCTTTAGCCTCAGTCTTTTAGCATGATATCATGTATGCAGCCATCCAGTGCATATTTAGGGTTCTCATTTCAAAACAAGTCAGCCAGACATGCAGTTTTATACCAACTCATGAAGCTAATGATAAAAATTGGCAGTTGCTAGCTAGAATTAGAGAAGCCTGCTTTTGTCTACCTCTGTCTAAAATCAAGGATGCATTGTTTCAAAAAATAATTGAGTGGTAATCGGCCACTATCAATGTAAACTGTATATGTGCCATGAAAGAAAGGAGAGATTTACAGGTATAGCAACAGTAACTAATGAGGGTGGGGCTTAGTGAACGGTCAATAAGTGCAATGGGGCTGTAGAAACCAGGCACCCTACCACTTTAAAAAAAACTTTATAAGTATGCTTTTCTGTTATACTCAGCCACTAAAAATCCTTTTAAATATGAGCCCATGTTCACTATACCTGAGCTGTACGTCCGTCTCAAAGGCTGTCACGCCACACGCGACGCTCCTGTTGAACGACATCATGGTGTTCTCTGGGGCCAGCTGAAAACAGTGAGGACAGATGGGTGAGACACACTTGTGCTTAAAACTCACAATCTACCCTAAAGTTGTGCGAACACACACAACCCCATAAACAGAGTTAAACTGAGCTTATTGGTGACCCAGGAGTAAAGCGAATTAACAAGGACAGAGCAGCATGACATATGGGGCCCTCACATGACTGGACATTTGTTCACACTTGAGCCAGTTGTAAAGTATTTGCTGTAACGTGAACACGTGAAAATGCATTTAACATATTACATCAGTAAGCAGAATATAATATATTGTAAACAGGGTATGACAGGAGATAATGATATTTGCATGGAGTGTAGCAGTTGATTTTTCTGTTTGGGTGGCTTACAAATTAAAGGAATAGTTCAAATACATTTATTTGCTTTCTTGTCAAGAGTTTGATGAGAAGATTGACACTCTCATATCTGGCCATTAAATATGAAGCTATAGCCAGGAGACGGTTAGCTTAGCTTAGCATAAAGCATGAAGAGAGCAAGAGAGAACAGCTAGTCTGATTCTGTCTAAAGGTAAAAAAATGTGGCTACCAGCATCTCTAAAGCTTACAAATGAACACGTTATATCTTGTTTAATCAGTTCAAAAGCGGAAGTGTAAAAAAGGCAAATTTTGATTAAACAGGGGGATATGGGACTATTTCTTGGCTGGGAGCAGTGACTTCCTGTCAGTGTGGTCGGCAGGAAAACGTAAAGCATTTTTCTCAAAATGACGATCTAATGATCATTAAATGACCCCTCCTTAGACTACATAAATTACAAGCCTTAATTATAACTGCTGTGCCTCAACCATAGCCCTTTCCAAAGGTGTACTAATGTCTTCACTATGAGAGGTGGACCAGGTGTATCTTTGGGGCCAAGTAAAACAGGATGCTCACCATCGGTGCGCCTCGGTGGCCAATGAGCTTTGGTTTTTCTGGTAATTTATGCTCCTCTATCAGACAAGGAGACTCTATAGACAGGGGACACAGGAAGATGGCTGCCGACACCATTACAAACACCACTGCTATCAGGAACTTAGGCCCTGGGGAGAACAAAAGTCAAACAATAAGATAATCCTCTTTAGCTATTTACACATATCTATGTATTTACACTGCTGTGAGTCTGAACAGAGGACCTGTACAGAAGTCCCTTTAGACGTGCAAGTAAATAATGAGAATTATTTGTACTGTGGGAGTATCATAAATATCATGAGTGCTTTTCAAATCCTTGTATCCTTGTACACATTAATATTTCTGTTTTAGGTCATATGCAAATTACACAACATAATAAAGCAATAGCCATTTGTTAAAATACATGTGTTTTACTTGCTGAGTTTCATGAAAATAAAAACTTAGGTGGTTGAGATAGATTAGATACATAATCACATAAACATTTGCACAGAGGACGAAAACCCTGGTGTGCCATACATCTCATTTGTATTTCTGTTCCTTATTAAATGGTAAGGACAAAGTCTTTAGGCCATGATACATGACAGCCATTACTGAAAACCAGCAGTGGTCCATCTTAATACTGTTGTGTGAATAATCAACAGTACATTATTGCAATAAATTATTAACATAACACAAGACTGAATAATTGGTGATGCCAGCTGTGATGCTGTTTTAATTTTAAATTAAATGCATATCTGTGTCCTTTATTTATTATATCTTTATTCACTCTTTCCTTCAACCTATAGTACTATCTTAATTTCTAGTCTGGGATCAAGATAGTTCATCTTTATCTTATCTTGTAGAAACCGTTTCCTGGTCAAAGCCAAATAAATCTCATTTTCATTCAGTTGACTAGTTGACGATGTTTATGTCTGGAAAAATGTTGTGTCTGTACACAGTGTTGTAATTGCTTGTGACTCATACGAATGTGTGCTCTGATGTCTGAGACCTACATTTTTTCTTGGCCATGTGGAAGCCCCGGAAGACGAAAGGGCTCAGCAGGGTCAATGCCCCGACAGCACCAAACTGCAAGAAAGGAGCTGTGGCCTGCCAAGAGGCCGACACGCACGTCAAAAACACATGACGTACACAGACAACTAAGAGCCATGTAAACAAAAATCCCAGACATTTACACTCTCAGTATCATTCCCACACACTCCAGTCCTTGACATGAGACCCTTACTGCACCTGGAGTGACAGAGGAACAATTGGCCATTCTTCCCTCCACTTGTAACTAATTCCTGTGACCCCAATAGTGATGAAAATCACACCAAAAAATAAGAAGCTCTGTGTAGAGAAAAAGAAAATATGACATTGAACAATTTGAGCAACCTCAATAGATGATGCATATTTGGAAAAAAGCTGGATAGTTAAATGATTACAATACCTTGTGCAGCCAGTGTAAGTCAAGTGGTTCTCCTAAGGCAACTTGGAACAGTGCAAAGAGCTGTAATGAATGGTGTTAAATTATAGAACATGAAATTATGGCTTAAGAATGATACAAATCTTTTTTGAACCTGCCATAATAAATGGTTCCATCTGATTCTATATGGCACAAAACCAAATAAGGCTATTTTATGCTTTTTATTTAGCTGAAAACACAAACATCCAATCTGTTATTGCCAGTAATTACTCCAGTAGTCACTCCATCATCACCGCAAAAATTTAGCACGACAGTATCAACACTATAATCTCACCAGTAGCAGAACGCAGTAGCTGGTTAACACCGCAGAAATGATGATCAGCACCATGAACCAGTTCACCCATCGTTTCAGGGTTGCGAAGCCCTGCCTGACAATAGAACAATAGAGGGCAGCACAAGGTTAGCAGAATAAAGGTCACCAATAAAGAAAGAAACGAAAAGGATTCTGGGCTTTTGTTCTAGATTCAATGTGGGCCGTGTGTGTGCGTGTGCATGCGTGTGTGCGTATCGGGATCACTCACCAGTTAACATCATCTCGGTCATTAAAAGTAGCCAGACAAATGTATATCCAGCACAGGGAAAGCAGGGAGACCAGAGTGACAACTGAGAACCAACAGCATGCACACTAAAATGAAAAGAAGAGGTGAAATATTATTGTTCACACAAAGCTTTTAGGTCATTAGGGTTAAGATAATAATTAAGATCTTTTGTATGCTGCGTGTGCATAAGTGAAATTATGTGTGTATGGATTGCAAAGGGAATTTGATCTGAGAAGAAAATGGAACAGTTCCAACATTTTTTCACAGTGGGTTTCGCGCCCTGCACTGTGCCGTGACTTACCACAAACAGGCCCTTCACGCTCTTTCACCATCAACACACCTCCACCCTCCAAAATTAAAGAGTGCCACCACCGCCCTCCCCCCTTTATAATCCCATTCCAGATAAACAAGCCTGTTAGGGCCTGCGACTTTACTTATTTTTCTTGGCACACAAATGCATATTCAGCATTTTGTTCATCACTTCATTTACAAAGTTTTTTCTGAATGTAAATAGCTTTCTCTAAACAAAGGTACCCACTTTCATTTAGCACAGGATTTGTACAGCAAAACAGTTCATTGGCAATATTTTACATTTCTGAATTTAGTCTGGTGGAATCCGTTAGGATTAGTGAAGGCGTGGTGATATCTATTGGGAAACCCAGGCGCAGACATACTCAAAAGGTAGTGAAGGGAAAAAAAGGTTTTATTGATCTTGGTTTGGTATAAAGTCTGTAAACACAGGAAGGTCCAACGACACAAAAGTAATCCAACATAAAAAAAAGTCCAAAAACAAAGCGGCAAAAATAACTTACAGCACTGGGCACAATGACCGCGAGATGCTGAACATGGAGCAGGGTGACATCTAACAGAAGGTAATGAACCGACAAGACACACAGGGAACAGACAGGTATAAATAGAGACAAGACTAACGAGGGAAACAGAACCAGGTGAGTAACGAGACACAGGTGAAACAATCAATGAAGAGACAGAGACCACCCACAAGAAACAAAGAACAAGACCTTCAAAATTAAACCGGACCATAAACTTAATACAGAACAACAACTAGAACAAAGAATAAACTCAAGAACCAAGACCAAAATGCAGAAACTTAAAATGAACATAAAACAAGACCTTCAATGACCTAAAAACCTTAAATCAAACATCACAAAAACCAGGTAAATACCCTGGAACCTAACAGAATCTTAATCCCTGATTAAAGGGATTTGTAAAGGTTATGCTCAGTGGAAGTACAAGGAACCTGAAAACAGAAATAGATTAAGTAATTTGGAACAGATTATTTAATAAACATCACACACTACAGTGGAGTATAGAGCAGTGATGAAGAAAATTAGAACATCTAAGACTTATCTGAACTCCCTAATTATATATTTGTTAACTTAAATATACACACAAAAAATACTCACTCTTCTCTTATTTTCCCTCGGGTGCTTCCAGTGGCAACTATAGAAGCCCCTGCTGCATACTCTGCAACAGCTGTCGTCTTGAGACATCACTTCTCCTCCTCATTCACTGTGCAGGTCCTGTTCAGTGCAACCTGCATCTACACGCAGCCTGAAGAAAGGTGGAGGGAGCCCAGATAGCACTTTCTCTGGGAGTTTCTTTCTCTTTACCTAGGAGTTGCCTGACTTCATTCACCTCTCTAAACCTATGGAGTGCAGGAGGGAAAAAAAGATGACTGTGACAGAAAGCAAATGAGGGAGGGGAAAAAAAGAGAGTTTCTTTAAGGCAATCCCTGCTCAATAGCCCCCTCAATGGGGCCTGTGTGCAAAGGGGGTATAGCCACTGGCAGCACTTACAATGGCCAACACCATGGGGTATTGAGAGTAGTGCACAGACTGTCCTGAGAGTGAAGTCACACTATTGGAGCCTTAGCAGAACAAACAGCCACAGTGACAGGCACATCCACGCACAGAGAGAGGGTGGAGGAAATAACTGCAAGTAAAGGACAAACAGTTTACATATTCACAGTGATGAAACCTCTTTGAACATTAGTAATGATTGGAGTTTCAAGGGGTTTAGATTGCTAGAAATTTCCGCGTTGATATGCAGTATACCGAGAATGGGTCACAGCTAGAAACATGTTGGGGCACATAAGTCTACAGCTGTGCCAGGTTTCGGTCCCCTCTACAAAAGAAGACAACGTGGGAAAATTGCACAAATTGTTTGTTACCCACCGAGGAGACACATTGAGCAATAAAGGTTTCTTTTGTGAAGAGGCTCTACATGACCAACTGTTTCTTGTTGGACTGGATTTGACTTGGGGTTTTACTAGCTGTCATCTCACCTGGATTGTTCACTCTGTCAGAGTCAAAGCCTTCAGGGCAAGCAAGTTCAAAGTTAGGGCATACGTTTTGAAAAGCAATGTGGCTGAACAAATTGTGGCTGAACAAATTGGCAAGATGTGTCCCTGTGTTGTCTTTTAATCTGCTTAACAATGCAGGTACCACTGTGTGCTGTGCCTTTATTTTATGTAGAGTTAGCCGTTGTATGAAATGATAGAGCATGTTTGGACAGGTTGACAGCTCTTAATGTCACTGTCATGAAACACAAGACGCCTTGTTTCACTGCGCAAACTGAGCATTTACCAGGAAGTCTTAAACCTGAGCTGAATGTTGAATAATAACCACAATATGTCTAAACTGTAACCAAACTGTCAACTAGTGACAAGATGACAAAAGAAATGTCCCTCTTACAGTCAAAGAACAATTAAACGTTTCTTCACAGTTGAGTGCCTTACAACACAGTCCTTTTTGTCTGACATACTATAGCTGGAAGACATCACTGTTTGTTTATTTATTTAATGATACTATATTTGTCACTCTCATTTCTCACTTCATACATAAGCCCACCTAATACATACTTCAAAGTATAAAGCTATCATTTCATACAACAGCTAACTCTACATAAAATAAAGGCATAGCACACAGTGGTACCTGCATTGTTAAGCAGATTAAAAGACAACACAGAGACACATCTTGCCAATTTGTTCAGCCACATCGCTTTTATCACTTTATGCTGGCAATGTAAACTGTAATTAGACACAAAAATGTAGTGAGTGTACTACTGTAATAAAAAGTGATGAGAGATAAAATACCCAAACGCATTTTCTTAAATGATTGATGTTAATGCAGTGACAAGTAAATGGAGGAAAGAGTAAAAACAAAAAACTATCTTAATCTCATACACTCTCACTGTCCCTGATGCATACCTTCATGCAGTCAAAGTGGCTCAACTTCCTCTAGGAATAAGGGTTGCGCTGCTCTGCTGGGACTTTCCTTAATAACAGAAATGGTTTTGCCATCAAGCTTTGCTTTCAACTGCAAAACAACCCCGTTCCCTCTTTGCTTTTCAATCTAGCAATCTGTTACCAAGTAAAAGAAATGAACAAAACACTAACACCTCACCTGGTCAATTTCACAAGCCCTCAACCCCTTACCAGCTTTTAATAGCAGTGACGTGATCAAAGATCCTTTTTTCCTTCACTTGAACAGAAATTTGGAAACTTAGTTCCTAAAATCATCTCAGCCATCTACATCACTTAACACACACGTCTTATCTTCTGTTTGCTTTGTTTTGTTTTGGGTTTTTTTTTTTTATCTGTCCTGTGATTTTATCTTGAATTTTGCAAAACAGGAGCAGTAGAGTATAACAGTTTTCTTTAACATTATTTGATATATCCCACCTGTTTTTTTCCTGTATATCTCTTACAGGATTGGGAATGGCATTGTTTGGGTATTCAGGCTGCTTATGTGTTGTCTTTTCCTTTTTTTTCTTCCTTTCTTGCGTTTTGCTTTGCTGTGTTGTTGAGTGCATGTCAATATCACACAGAGTTGAATAAATATATATAATTAAAAATATAGCTAACCTGTTTTCCATTAAATAATGTTTGATAAAGCAATAAATTATGAAGAGATGTTCAATTACGAGCTTCAGTGTGATTCCCATGCAGGCTGATACAAGACCATTTGGTTTCAACCTGTCAGCTTTACGCCAAATGTCCAAGCAGAAAATGTAATGTTCATGTGTCTACAAGGGTTTCTTCATTAATGGTTCATTCCTTGGCATCAAAGGCACAAAACCAAACCAGTCTATCTATCTATCTATCTATCTATCTATCTATCTATCTATCTATCTATCTGCAGAATCAAACAAACCAAACTGACTCACCATAAATTCTCTTCATGTACTCACACTTGGGGAACCACTCTGTTTGCCTCCTCTCTGTCTCCCGCAGCCTTTTCACGCCGAGTCCGTGCACTGAATGCGAATGGTCCCACGTGAATGGATGCGAGATGAAGGGGTGTAGCCCAAACAGCGAGGGAGGATCCAAAGACAATACAAAGGCTCAGGTAGATTACAAAGTTACTGCAGTTACTTTATAAACTAAGGTTTTCGCACACAAAACATATGAAAATGTACAAGTAGCCTACAGCTGAAACGATTGGGCGATTAATCAAATGACAGAAAATTAATTGGCAACTGGTAATCGTTGAAGTCATTTTTCATGTAAAAACATTTCATGGCTCCAGCTTCACAAATTGCTGCTTTAGAAAATAGAACATAGTTAAATAACTAGCTCCACCTCAACCAACTACAACAGTAAAACCCTGCTTTTACATTAATGCATGAGTACTAATGATCTAATATAGGCTATATATAATAGTATGACTGTCACAGTGGACATTTTTCTGCATTAAGTAGGCTACTTTTACTTTTAATAGGCCTTAAGTGTAGGCTGCATGTTCCTGATCATAGATTACCTACTTTTACTTAAGTGCAATGCAGGACTTTTACTTGTAATGGAGTATTTTTACAGTGTGGTATTACCTACTTTTACTTAAGCAAAGGATGTGAATACTTCCTCCACTGCTGAAAATGACACACGTTCCCATTGTCTTAACCCTGCATATTAGATTCAGATTTCTTTTAATTGATGATGTTTCCCTAAATATTCCCAAAGAAAAAAATTAAATAGTATTTAGATGAATATTCCTCTCCACATTACGCTTGGTGTAGCCCATGTTGGGGGACTACATGGTGAGTCAACAGCGCGGCGCCAACGATCAGCAGGAGGGACCATATCTGCGCAATTCATTGCATGTTACACTGGCTTATAGGCTAGACGGTGTGTTAATCTGGGAAAACAGTGTGTCAGAATAAATGCTTGAGGTGTGTCTTGAACGCACTTAAAACCCCTCGTAGATGACTGTGAACGCGACGCTCCCTTCGGCTTGAGCTGGCGAGCTCCGCTGCTCGCAAATGGGCCATTCTGCATAATGATAGGCCTACACTTACTTTCGATGGGCCTACTTTAAGTATATTTTGATGCGAATACTTTTGTACTTTTACTTAAGTGAAATTTTGAATCCATGAATGTAACAGAGTAGCATTCATCATCATCACCTTTACCTAAGTAAAATATTTGAATACTTCTTCCACCACTGATAATCAAAATGAAAGTCCGACATAACATAAGACATAATGTATTTAATGATACTTTGATTATAGTAGCTCTGTACAGCTCAGTGCTCATTTTCTCAAGCTTGTCATAGTGTTTTTGATTTATTTATGTGTTATGCGCTTTTCATACCTGTCAGCCAGCGGTGGGGTTCCTTTATTTAACTGCAGTATACAACTTAAAACTAAAACACTTGCAGAGACTTGAAACCTGCTTGGTAACTTCCCATAACGTCTGATTTACTTTTGTATTGTGTGCTGAAGCAGAGCAAACTTTGAGCATAATAAATGTGAGGCTTTCATGTGACCATGCCCATATCAATGCTATGCAAAGTGATTTGCATAGTGTAATGAAATGAGCTACCACCTACATTTTTGAACTGAGAACTTGAGCTGTCTTCTGTTTCCAGCTGAAGTGTGAATGAGAGATAACAGCAGATACAAAAGTAAGATAAGACTCATATTTTGAATTGTGTGATCTTAAAGATGACTGTAAAAAGGTGTGAGAATATGATTGTTTTATAAGAATGAGATGTGTCAGGGTACAGGAATGGTGAGCTGATCAGTCATCATAACATAGCCTACATTTATGTTACATTAAGTAGATGTATTATGAGTACACCCTATGGGTCAGCTGCACAAACTCATCTGAAGAAGTTGGATGTTCAAGGGTGCTGTGAGACTAAAACATCTCAATTTCTGCTATTTTTGCCTCTAAATCATGAGCCATATACAGATTGATGTACTGCAACTTAGGATAATGTCAGACTTGCACTAGTGTGGGTTTCTAACAGGTTTCAGAGAAGCCAGACATTGTGTGTGTGTTCAAGACTCCTGGTTAATGCCTAACTTGGATTTTGTTTTATTTGGATGCGTGGGAGTTAGGCAAGATACGAAAGGTGTGTCACTTTCGTAAAGTAGGTGGTGGAAAAAGCTGGTCATAAATTACTACAACCCCCGTAAAAGGCTACAATTAAGTTGTAATGTTGTATGGTGTGGGGAATTTAATGTGCATAACTCATTATGGGGGAGTGAGAGAACAGATAATAATGGTCAGGTAATAGAAGATTTGTTAGATGAAAATAATTTAGTGTGCTTGAAGGATATAAAAAAACAAGGATAGATGTTAGTACTGGAAAGGAATCTGTGCTTAATCTTGTTTCTAATAATATTGCACCAATATATGACTGGAAGGTGTACCAAGAAGGAAGCAGAGGGAGTGGTCATTATCCTGTCTTATGCAAAGTAAATATTTCTACATCACTGACCACAGAAGACACAGGTAGGAAATGAGTACTGAGAATGCAAATTGGGAGCAAATTCATAGAGAAAGGGATAGATACCTCAGTCAGGTTATATTTAAGTATGGGGCGACTGAAAAAGTTGTTGCTATTATTTAATATAGTATAGGAAGAAGGAAGAAGCTGGAAGGAAGCGATAATAATTCCGATACAGAAGCCTGGGAAAGATGCTAGCAAGCCAACAAACTAAAGACCTATTGAGAGAGAGGGTGCTGATCAAATTACACTTAATAGGAGTCTGATGGAAAGTTTTCAATTACTTTTTAAGTGGATGAACTATTCAGGTTAAAATAGGGTCAGAATGATCACATAAACATGTTGTAATAATACCTCAGGGGAGTGCTGTAAGTCCTACTTTATTTTCTGTTATGATAAATGATATATTTTAAATATGCCAATGGATATGGAAGATCACTGTTTGCAGATGACAGGGCTTTGTGGAAAAGAGGGAGAAATGTGGAACATATAGTTAAGAAAATACAAGATGGAATAAAGGTGAAATGTGGGGGACAAAATGGGGATTTAAATTTTCAGTGGAAAAAACAAAAGTTATGTTCTTCACAAGAAACTCAGGGAAGGCAATAATCTGAAATATATGTAGCCCTTATCAGATCATGGCTGGATTATGGAAGTATTGTATATGGATCAGCAGCAAAATCTGTGCTTGCAGAGCTGGACGTAAGACAGGCTCGGGCTCTGAGAGTGTGTTTAGGGGCAGTGAGAACTTTGCCGGTGTGTGCACTTCAACTTGAGGCAGGAGAAATGCCACTGTGTCTTCGTCGAAAACAACTGCTTGTCAACTATTGGATGAATCTGAGAGGGCATGGACATATTCATCCAACAACAACGGTCTTGCAGACACGCTGGGAGAAGGAAAGGGCACAAAAAATAGGTTTTGGTTGGACAGGGGATGAGATATGGGAGTGCATGATAAAGATTTCTGCCCAACTGTGGTATGGCCTGTTCAACCTGCCTGGGTATTAACACATCCATGTGTAGATCAGGAAGTGCTTGAGATTAAGCACAGAAACAAAAACATTGATTTAATTAGTGAATGCTATAGTTATAGGGAGTGTACTGACTATTTACAGATTATCTGAATGTATACTGTTGTCAAGTATTTGCAATGTGGATGGCAACCAAAATACTCATATGTATTGACTCTGTATCAGCACTCACAAGCATTAATACAGGTACAGTAATCAATCATCACGATCTGCTTCATGAACTCTTCAAGAATAGTTAGGCAAGGGAAGAATATCACATCCATGTGGTTCCCAGCACGATCATGTATCCCTGTAAACAAAAAAGCAGGCAAATGGGCAAAATAGGTGATCAAAAAATTTATTGTCAAAGTTAATATTAGACTTTTAAAATCAGAGGGGGAAAGCATAGAGAAAAACAAATCAATAGTGGCAACATTATTGGGATAAGACAACAAAAGGAGGATATCTACACTCAATCCAAAATAAAGGAGGTATGGTAAGAAGTGGGGGAACTAATAGGAAAGAGCAAGTAACAAGATGGAGAACTGGACACGGCAACCTTAACAGTAGGCTGGATGGAAAAACACCCAGGTCAGAGTGTGGAGGGAAGAAAATGGCTATTTGAGTTTAAAAATGACACGACTTTAAAATAAATTAACATAAAGAATACTAAATCCAGAAGGAGGCAGTAATGCAACGCATCTATCATTACACACAACTGTTTCATTACAGTCCAATTGTTGAACTGCAAGTTGGCGTTACCACTCCGCGACAGTAGGTGGCGGTAAAGCACTGTGGCTGTCAGTCATCGTTTAACACCAGATAAAGTGCTTGTTGCTAGCTATCAGACTGGCAGGTGAGAATATTTTGATGTTTTATGTCAGTCACTCGTTTTTCACCCACAGGTTATGTGGTATCTTCATAGTTATATTTCAGATGATGATAGTAGTGAATGCTAGTTAAAAGTGACCCGTGATGAAGAGAGCAAAGCAAGCTCATTTCGAAGTTAGCTAGAAAGCTAACTGTAGTGTTAGCTAGCATTTCGTTTGTACATTGCAGTGTAAGATGATCCACTGTTGGCTAAAGTACGACTCACTTCATTTTATTTCTGTCATCTGATCCAAATGTGCATCACTATATTCACATTAATTTCAGGATTCGTATTATTATGTCAGCAGGTTTACTCTTTGGAAACAGTTTTTAGTATAACTTAGTAACTAACAGAGAATATGTGGTCTGAACGTAGATGACATATAATGGCATAAGTTATAGTGTTATGTTTTGGTCTCCTTGCTCGTTTTTATGCCGTAACTAACATAACAAGCAGTGCACTAAACCTTAAGGATAACTTTTCATAAAAGTACACTTCTCTTTCTTTAGGTGTTTTCAGAAACAATGGATCAGAAAATTCCTTATGATGACTACCAGCTCCCAGTGGTATTCCTCCCTTCTTATGAGAACCCACCTGCATGGATACCTCCACAGGAGGTATGCCACATATTAGTAGAACCACACTTTGTGCTTAAACCCATATATAACTTTGACAAATAAAAAGGTCCACAAAGTCTACAAGCTTTTTCTGTTGCTTTCAACTGCATCTTCAGGTCTCCATCAGGGGATGGAGATTTCTCAGTTGTCACGAAGGTGGCACAGATGTCATTACAGGACCTAGTGGTCGGGGGTGAGATTGTGAACGGACTCCTGGTCAGTGACTTTGACCTCTTTTCCAGTCAGTGTTTTGACTAGTTTTGGTGTTCACAGAGAGCTGATGTAGTCTGTTTCCCATGTGTCCTTGTCCCCGGGCAAGAGACTTTATCAACACCGTAAACATTGACTGTCAGACCAAAACCGGTCACAGCATGGACTGGGAATGAGTCAGAATCATTGATCAGGAATTAGTGGACAGCATTCACATCCGAAACCAAAGCCGAAGACTATGTGATGCAGTTGAAAGCTCTGCAAAAAGCAGATAAGCTGACCTTGACGTAAGATTTTTTTTTGCCAGTTACTGTTTCCAAGATTGCAATATAAAGGAATGAACTCACTTAGTTGCAAAGATCTCTGAATATTTAGACAGGGTGTTAACTCTTATCACATTGCTCTTAGTAAATCAAAGTGTGTAAGAAGAATCAAGCTCATAGAGTCATAATGGATATCACGCCAATATCCAATATTACATTGTCAGCTTTTCTTTCTTTGTACATTTTCAGCGGGTTCATCAGCCTGACTACAACAATGAGCTCACCCAGTTCCTACCTCGTACCATTGTGTTGAAGAAACCTCCAGGAGCACAACTGGGCTTCAACATCCGTGGGGGCAAGGCATCGCAGTTGGGAATCTTTATATCCAAGGTGAGTGTGAGAGTGTGTGTGTGTGTGTGTGTGTAGCCCTGCTGTTTGCTATGGCTTTTACTGGTATCCATACTTTGCTGCTGCAGACTAATTGTTTGCTTTTCAAAAATGTGTGATTTCTAATTTCTTTGTGTGTGTGTGTGTGTGTGTGTGTGTGTGTGTGTGTGTGTGTGTGTGTGTGTGTGTGTGATGTGTTGGCAGGTGGTGCCAGACTCTGATGCACACAGAGCAGGGCTACAAGAGGGAGACCAGGTTCTTTCTGTGAATGAGGTTGATTTCCAAGACATAGAGCACTCAAGAGTAAGTCAGAGCAGTACTTTCAAGCTGAGATCCATACAGATTTCCAGCACATTATTATACAGTATCCATCTATGTAGTGGAATATTAGTGACATTGAGAAAGGAGTGTAAATCATGTTTCAATATATTTCCATTCACATTACCAGGTTGGTTGATGACATTGTCACTGCCTACCTACAGTAATGGAACCCAGGAAGACTAGTGACCACTTTGTGGAAGCTAGGTGGGATCCAAATAAACAATATCAATGTGAACCAACTTCACATATGCAGCATTGGCTGCTCTGTCATCACTGAAGTCATGCAACATATTGCAAGTGCAGAAAGGTGGACAAAATGTAATGGATAGTATTGACACAACTCTTCAACATGGAGCTAGTGGCGTGATATTTATAAAGGTTGAACATTCTTGTCATATTTTCACCTCGTCAAAGATGGCTGATTTGTCAGCTCGAATGTAAAACCCCACAAAAATCCAAACTGCATAAGAATGGCGCATAATATATTTTGGGTTTGGTATTTCATTTGGTTCAAAACCAAAATCTACATTTTTACCAATGAAGAGAATATTCTTTTTGGGAGCATCACATTGTGTAAGTAACTTGTTACAACTTAAGGGCACAGTTAGGGACTCGATGGAAACAAAAAGATTAAGATTAAGTCAGTGTAATAATGCAAAGACTAAGACTAGATTATTAACTTACAATAATGCCTCAGTAAGGGCAACCCAATGTTGCATTGTTGTCAACATTTTGCCCCAACAGTTTCTTATTGGTGATTGCATTAAGTTCATTGCTTCTTCCTCTTTAGGCTGTAGAGATTCTGAAGACTGCACGGGAAATACTGATGAGGGTTCGCTTCTTTCCGTACAGTAAGTCTTAATCTCCAAAGTCATATCAGAAGCATGATGACAATCTCTAAGTTATGTAAATAGAGTTTGTATTCCAGATTTGACATCTGCTTTACCTTTGCATTACAATGGAACTAGGAATAACCATTTATGGAGTCTTATATTTTGGTTTTGTCCATGGTGAAGATGTTGTGGGAGTATACATAAATATACATAAATCAAAAATCTTATTATTTATGTAGAATTTGTATTATTGGGCAAAATGCCTACAAATTTATTTCATGAATGATCTATACTTATTGAGAATATACAGTGGGGCAAAAAAGTATTTAGTCAGCCACCAATTGTGCAAGTTCTCCCACTTAAAAAGATGAGGGAGGCCTGTAATTTTCATCATAGGTACACTTCAACTATGAGAGACAGAATGGGGGGAAAGAATCCAGGAAATCACATTGTAGGATTTTTAATGAATTAATTGGTAAATTCCTCGGTAAAATAAGTATTTGGTCACCTACAAACAAGCAAGATTTCTGGCTCTCACAGACCTGTAACTTCTTCTTTAAGAGGCTCCTCTGTCCTCCACTCGTTACCTGTATTAATGGCACCAGTTTGAACTCGTTATTAGTATAAAAGACACCTGTCCACAACCTCAAACAGTCAGACTCCAAACTCCACTATGGCCAAGACCAAAGAGCTGTCAAAGGACACCAGAAACAAAATTGTAGACCTGCACCAGGCTGGGAAGACTGAATCTGCAATAGGTAAGCAGCTTGGTGTGAAGAAATCAACTGTGGGAGCAATTATTAGAAAATGGAAGACATACAAGACCACTGATAATCTCCCTCGATCTGGGGCTCCACGCAAGATCTCACCCAGATAGTTGGGGACATGAAGGCTCCATAATGAGTCAATCAAACTTCAAACATAAAAGAATAATTTATCTCAGCCTCATTTCACCAGGTTACACTGGATAATACAACATCCTGCTTGAAGATAATTGAAGATATTTTGGGGAATGAAAGCCTTCAGTTAACAAGCATTTTGGAATTATCCATAAATTGTCTCTCTTGTGACGTGTATGGACACATTAGGCCTTCACACAATGACATGGTGATGAGCAGGACTGAATAAACCTGCAAAGGGCCTCAGGAGCAAAAATGAGCTGTAGGCCCCTTAATATGACACTGTTTCAAGTTGTACCAGAGAAGACCATCTGATTACATCAGGTGTATATTTGACATCTTAGCTGTTGAAGTAGTCACCTCATGTGGCAGCTGAGGGTAAATGACAGCAGACACAGTGTGACAGCATGTCAGATGTTCATTCGTTGTGTAGCAGCTAGCATTTTGTGCTGTGTAATCTAGCATAACAGAGTTTGTGTAGACTGTTTAGCAGCTAGCATTTTAATGGTGTTTGTATTAACTGTTGAAATATATTGTGTTTGAGGATGGATATTATTATTTTAGCTTAGTAATATTTGTATGTATACATTTTATATGTAGGTTTATATATATGTGTATCTATGATAGCTGTATAATGCTTAGGTTTACATATCTTATACGAGCTGTATTTTTATTGTATTCTATTCAATTCAGTTCAGTTTTATTTATATAGCGCCANGAGGAGATCTGCATGGAGGAATGGGCCAAAATACCAGCAACAGTGTGTGAAAACCTTGTGAAGACTTACAGAAAACGTTTGACCTCTGTCATTGCCAACAAAGGGTATATAACAAAGTACTGAGATGAACTGTTGTTATTGACCAAATACGTATTTTCCACCATAATTTGCAAATAAATTCTTTAAGAATCCTACAATGTGATTTTCTGGATTTTTTTGTTTCTCATTTTGTCTCTCATAGTTGAGGTATACCTATGATAAAAATTGGAGACCTCTCTCATCTTTTA
>LKNJ01001592.1:62740-84360 GCA_002120245.1 Maccullochella peelii
TTTCCACCATAATTTGCTAATAAATTCTTTAAAAATCCTACAATGTGATTTTCTGGATTTTTTTTTTTCTCATTGTGTCTCTCATAGTTGAGGTGTACCTATGATGAAAATTGGAGGCCTCGCTCATCTTTTAAGTGGGAGAACTTGCACAATTGGTGGCTGACTAAATACTTTTTTGCCCCACTGTACTTTGGGATATAATTAGGTTGTATATGAGTTTGTAATGTTCCTGAGATTTTAGTGTCTTCCATTTTTGGATATATAGCTTTGAAAGCTGTTTTAGTAGCAATCACAAAACTTAATCACTGTCCTATTTAGCGCTCAGCTGATGTGCCAGGTCATAACAATATAATATATAGTAAATAAATGTGAGGCCTTTCCATGCAGGCTCTGCTCAAATCAGTAGAAGCAGCTCTTCGAGAAGCTTTGTCAAGATACCAAAAATTTAACCTTATTCTAAGAATTTTCTTTCAAATAAATAACCTGAATGCTTCTATTATCTTCTTTTCTGTGTATTCTATTATTGGCATTTACAGTCATTATGATACAGCCGCGGTGCGCTTCACTGAGCAAACAAAACCACATCTGGGTCAAGACAGACAAAGTGACACTTCCTGAAAGGGTTTCTGGCTTGAAGCTTATAACTAAATTTTGGTTGGTTGGTTTGGTAGAACTTAAGAAGACAAGACGAAATAAGAAAACATAAGAAGAGATAAGAAAAAAATCAAACTGTGGGGAGAGGAATCAAAGATGACTCAATACAATTAAGTTTATTTGAGTATTTCAGTTTTTTTTTGACTCACTATGCAGTTTGTTACTATTAAGATAAAGTAGAACTTCATTCATTGTGGTAGCAGATTCCAATGTGTTTTGTTGTGTTTGGTTGGCGAGATGATGGATCTCCATTTCTCATGCTTCCGCTTTGGAAAGCCGCATAACCAGCGTACATAGTTACTAACGCCTACATTGTTACCACAGCAACCCATGCAGATAGGTTGGTGTTGTCTGGACACACAAATCCGATCTGGCCACTTGACAATAACAGTGCGGAGAGACTGTCTTGAAGATCTGATTTGAGAAACACATCTGATTTGCCTCTAGTCTGAACAAAGCCTTAGATGCCAGCATGTTACAGTACCCACATACTGTAGCTAAGCTGACTATCTCACTGCATGTCTGTCAACAAAATGGCTTTGGAGTCACTGAATTATCATACTGGTAGGAGATTATATAATGACAACCCTTTCAGTATTGTAATGTTGTCCACTGTGTGTTCTTTTATCAGACTACCAAAGGCAGAAGGAGAGGACTGTACATTAGGTGGCAGCAGAGAGAGAGAGAGAGAGAGAGAGAGAGAGAGAGAGAGAGAGGGGACGCACGTCACTGCACGTCATTACCCTCCTCCCACAGACTCTGGCCTCCATTCTGTCTCAGCTTCAAGATGACTGTCTGACTATGACTAACAGACTCATTTAAAGTCCTCCATGTAAGGACACACATACTGTTATACACTCGGTTTCCTCTCTCACCCAGATATCTGAGCACTCCCTAATCTACTGTGATACGTGTTGATTTCTACCCCATCAGGATGTATTCACACAAAGTGAAAGAGGCAGAAGCTAAGCTTACATTTTACATTAGAAATTATGGATCTGATACATATTTTCTAGTCATGCTTAATATTATTTAATGAAGCATTGCCTTTATTCACTCTTCCTCAAGGCCTAATCAGACGTTTCTACTGTAGTCATATATATATATATATATATATATTTTTTTTTTAATCAAGTACAGATTGTAAAATGTGGACAGTGTACTGTCCACATTTGCCTTGATGACACTGATATAAAGTAGAGACATGTATACACATATACTCAATTGCTAGTTTATTAGGAACACCTAGCTAAAACTAATTCAGTCCTATACATCAGCTCAGCAATAAATCCTCCTGTCATGAAGGTTTTAATGTTCAGTTTTTATTGAAACTGTTAACTCATGATCCACTTACTAGCTTTACCTGGAGTCTTTTAACTGCATATCACGGTTCTGATGTTTTTTTTTTTTTAATGTTTCTTATATTTTGGCCACCCCATTTATATTAATGGGGGTAGACTAAATATTAGAAACACGGCAATACAACTCAAAAGCACCACAAACTGCAGCCTCCAAAATGACCATACAGTTGAATCAACACTTCTCTTTAAACAGTTGCAACAAAAACTGAACATTATAACCTTCATGACGGTGGGGTTTATTATTGTATTAGACTATATTCGTTTTAGCTAGGCGTACCTAATACACTGGATTTCAGTACACACTGACACATATGGTACAAAGACAGCAGGGCCCTTACATATTGTAAGAGCAAATGATAGTGCAAGACTTCTGGTAGATTTTAAATATCGCTGTGAATGAACTGCATATCCAGTTTTTAAATATTTAACAAAAATGTAATTGTGTGGGAAACATTAAGTTGTGTAAATATATTTCAGTGACTGCTATTGTGGACTTCGCATTATTTTAATACTGTCAAGTATTCATTTTGTTTATATTTGATAGGTTTTACATACACTGCATAAACAGCTGAATGATATTGTAGTACATCTGTGTACAGTGGAGACCCTGATGTTTGCAGGATCTCATTCCAACCGAACACTTATCAGGTACTGTTATCATTTTGGCATTGTGGTTCAGGATGTGCTAATCGGTAAAATCAGCAGCAGATACAAGCTTTGGCCGTAAAGCAAATCTGGATCCATTCAAACATTTATAGAAAACGGTTGAATACCTTGTAGGTATACAGTAAGTTCATTTGTTTTAAACATTTGTAAATAACTGCCCGTTGCATCTCACACTGTCTTATTCTTTTGTACATTGTATGAATCATTTTCATACAAGAAATAACTTGGTTTTCCATCAGATGAATTTAATGGTCTAAGTGCATTTCAGCATTTTTCATAAAAGAACATGACATTGACGAGGTAAAAAGAAATAAAAGGTTTTGAACTGCAGTAACCTTTGTGTTTTTTTTTACTTGAAGAGCCTGAACCAGAGCTGGAAATGGACCGGTTTGCTCTGGGACAAGTAGCCAAACTTGTTCCACTTCATAGGTTGGTTTCTCTTGAGACTGATCATGTTCAGAGGAATGCAGTCAATGACAGTGATTACCGGAGCATGTTAACCCTGTGAGGTTTATTTTAAGGAAATTATTTCATCCGAGCGTACAGTAACTTCAAATAAATAAATAAAATAGAAGATATTCTTAATGTTCATTCCAATCCTTCAGGTAAAAGTGACATTCAGCTTACAAAATAGCTATATGTACATTTTACATGTTAATACAACCTAACTACATTTTCATTCTCAGATCAACAACTGATCTCCTCGAGTGCCTATGCAAGTCTCAGGCCTGTATAACTTATAAGAATTAGATAGCATAACCTTTGATCGCACAGCATCTGAATAAACACAATGAGCTTTCCTGTATTACACATTAAAGATAGAAATACAGCGTAGTTGCTCACTAATTATGACTAAAAATGGTTAGCAATAAAATGTTCACATTTAAAGACAAAATCAGTAGCAAATGTAGTGATAGTGAAATTTTTTTGTTTTGAATTAAGTTAAAACTTTGTATTTATGAAAAACAGATTTAAGGTCGACACCCAGAGCTGCTGCACAAACCCAGAACCTTTCACCATAATAAAGTTTCATGTTAACCTATTAACATGATGTTATATTAATGTGACATCCAACAAAGAAAGAAAGGTTAAGCCAAAACTGTTTGTATTATGTTTTAAGAAGCTATCCATTTATAAAAATCAAGTGAACGTGGTGTCAGAAATGCATCATTTCACTTCACTCTACTTCACCACTGACGATACCTGATCTAATTCCATTCACAGTCACTTGTAAAGGCAAAGAGCCACTAGTGGACAGTTACGCTTCATTTCTTCATTTAAAATTTGTTCATGTGCATTTTACATAGCTGCAACTAAAAAAGGCCCATTGTAAATGTAGTGCTGTAACCATGACACATTCAAACTCACTGGAGATAAGTTTAACTTAGTTCACCCTGGAGTGAGGTGAATGGCAACTTGATCTGCGCTCATTTCTGTCTGGTAAGACAGCTGTAAACACTTCATGCTCTTGCTGATCCCAAAAAGGCACAGTGATTTGCAAAACTGGCTAAATCACAGAGAGTCAGAGGTCTCAAGTCTGAATTTGAGTCTATGTAGTCCATCCCCCAACCTCTTCCTCTTGGCTACCCTTCCTCCCGTCACTTTGATGTGATTTAATTGCTGTCTTCGCTGTCCTGAACATCCACCTTGGAACTCTCATCCACGTTTTCTAGGGAGTCTGCTCTCTGTAACGACAGTTCGGCGGGGTCCATCATCGGCAGGGTGTTCTGCTCTGGGTACAGCCAGGGCTTCTGGTTGGGAGAGTTCTGCCGTTTCCACTCTGGGTAGTTCTGCCCCGCCTTGTGTACACTATTCATCACCTGGAAGAGAGGATACGATTATCAGAGGGCTGCAGTCTGACGATCACACCTACCACACCTTCATTCTCAGTCAACAAAGCTGAAGATAAAGCTGGTAGCAAAATACTGTGCAACAGATTATGTGGCAAGCAGTTACATGAGTCCAACTATTTATAGCTCTGGCACTGTCTACATAAAAGTTAACACAGTTGTAACACATTTGCAAAAACCAAAGTAATATTTAACAGATGAACAAAGGCCTTTACATTCTCAAGTATAAAATGGTGCTCTTGCCTGTGCCATTACAGGGAACACGTTCTTGACTTCACCCAGATGTCAAACAAAACTGACACTGAAACTGAAGTTTTGCATCAAAAATCTGATGCATCAAACAAAACTGTCAGCATTGACTATGAATTAGGTAACAACGTTGTACCAAGTCCCCCCCCCCCAAACCTAAAAGTAATTAAAAGACATTTTAAACTGATACCCTCTACAGTATGAGCTGCTCTGTCAGCCTGACTTTCATAAGGTTTGGACATTATAGGCCGTTTAATATTTTTTTTATCTGCCATCAGTAGTTGTCTAGTCTGGAGCTGAAATGATAAGTCACTCAACAGAAAATTAAATCTGAAACTGTTTTGATAATCATTTAAGAAATGTTATAAGCGCAAATGCCAAACATTCACTGGTTTTAGCCTTTCAAATGAAAATATTTGCCGTTTTTCTTTAGCCTTATGTGATAGTAAACTGAATATCTTGAGGTTCTGGACAAAACAAGCAGTTTGAAGACATCACCTTGGCCTCTAGGGAATTGTGGTGGACATTTTTCACTATTTTAGGACATTTAGGTGTTTATAGACAAAACGATTAGTCGATTCATCAAGAAAATAATCGCTGCATCGATCCGCCCATTTGTAAGACGTGATTTGTTCATTGCTATTCCCTATTAGAGGACCACAGTCCGGCTGAAATAGTATCATCTTTTAAATTATTTACAGACCTGTATTTATGTTAATCATTTTTTGCCTTTGACCTTTTGATATTTTACCCTTTAAGGTTCTTCTTTTGATTTTAATGCATAGTAGCTTAGTGTTGATTTTATACTGTTGTTTTATTTACTCTTCTAAAAGTGATTAAAAGTTCTCTACAACTAAAGATTACATTCTTTTCATTCTCATTTTGAACGTTCACTACTTAGCTATGAGTAATTGGCCTTATAATGGTTTAGTTTATAGAAATCACTGTTAAGAGGTAAAGTAGGTCAGTGTTTCTGTCAAGGCACACTGATTAATTTTGGTCTAAACAGTTTCAATCTGCGGAGGATATGAAACCTGGGTAACGAGTTCTGCAACAGCTCGAGCTCAGATACTCCTTTGTCAGCAGCCTTACCAGAACTGGCCCTTAAATTGTGTTTCTATGGTTACCATTGTCCTTTAAGACACATGAAACCCTCACTCCCTTATGTGTGCACACACCTGTTACATGCTTTTTAATCACCTTGTGGACACACTGATACACAGTTCATGTATTTTCAGTCTTATCACTTTCAGTGCTACTGTCAACTAGAAGAAAACAAAACGTCTACTGAAAAGAGTTTGTGACAATAGTTACGTACCCGTGGAGCGAGAACTTGAGTAGCTTTGTTAACCACAACCTTCGGAAGAGAACCTGGAGCAAAGAGATACACTTTAAAAACAGCTCTGAAAATGTTCAGCAACAATTCTCACTTTTAAAAAGAATAATATTAGTGTTGGTTAGTGTCTTACCTTTGGGGTCAGCTTGTGAGAGGTATGTGAAAGTACAGCTGTTTGGTCCTGTGGGCTTGATCAAATAGCCAGTGATGATGGAAATGGCCCTCACGAGGTCACTGCGAGGAGGGTATTTCTGTAATTGAATCAAAACAGTTTGCAGAATAATGAGAAAGACTACAAACACCTCTTACAAGATGGACAAGTTATGCAATTAGGACATGTGACACCATCACCATGGTTAAGACAAATGTAAAGATGTAAAATAGCTGTTAAGTATAATAGATAACATTAAAACAATAGGTGCCAGAGAAGTGTAGAAATGGCACATTTAAAGACAGTGGTTGCTCTGTGCCTGGGAGTGTGTGGAGGAGGTGGCGTACCGGGTGTTTGACTGAGAAGTTAAAGATAATGTACTCATCATCCATCACCTTCCACGAACGCAGACTCACCACATCTCTGTTCTTTATTGGCTTTGGGCAACGCCCTGCAGAGAAAAACAAAACAAAACATAAATATCTGGTTATATTGTGTTAAGACTTCCTTCATTACTTCGGTTTTCCACTCTCACAACCTTAGACTCAACAAGTGCACCCTTGTTGTGACAATAAATACACTGGTGGAACAAGAGGCCGCTCATTCTTCATCCCTGAGGGTTTCAGAAGCTTACAGAAGTGTTGACAGAGAAAACAGATTCTAATCAATTAGAAGTGGAAGTTGAAAGACACTACCTCTGTGTCTGAAATGTGCTATATAAATAAAGCTGCCTTGCCTTGTTTACAATGTACTGTGGATGGATTTAAAGAAAAAATATCTGGTTTGAGTGTGTAAATATGGACAGAAGAGCCTGCTGATGGGAAAATAATGGCAGAATTTATATTTCACTATAACTCAAAAGAAAGGTCCATTTCACTCTATTTTTTTGCAAACAATTTACAGCACTTTTATAGGACCTAACGCTTAAATATAACATTTTAGTGTCGCACACACAGGTTGTTATTGCATCAAGAACTTGGTCAATGAACGCTAAATATGCACTTTTTTATTTTTTAGTGTTTGCATTTCTGGTAAAACTGAGTCAGAGAGACAAACACACAGAGGAATGTGTTCAGATTCAACAGATAGGAGTCTTTCTCACATGAGTAGTAGCCCACATCAGCATTAGCAGAGAGCCGGGCAATGTCAAAACTCTCCAACATGGCAGGGTCCCAATCCTTACGGTACTGGCCATCATGAAGGACGTCGTACATGGTGGCAGCTGATACATCTTTGATTGTCATTTTACACTGAAACACAAACACATACAAATAAATAAATAAATAGGTCAATGTCCAGTTCACAGCAGACCACCCAGAGTCCAGTATGATATCCCAATAGAGTTGATTAGGCCCTATTTCTAAACATAGTGTAAAGTTAGTGTAAAAATGAACTTACCTTGATCTTGTGGACTTTAGGTCCTTTATTTGCAGGAACTTCGACCCACACTTGCATCCCACAATCATCATACTTGTTCACCCAATTGTCCGTTGATAAACACTGCTTTCTGAAGTCAGCAAAGACCGCCTCATCTGGTAAAATACTCGCACGAAGAGACATCTTTGTGTATCTTTAATTAAAATATATATTTCTTCTTTCCTCAAAAGAAATCTGACACTCAGTGCGAGCTGCTCAGTCCAGTATGTGTGTTTGACCCGGTCGGCTGAAGAGATCCGAGACTTCTGCTGTTGTGTGCCTCTGGCGACACTAGTATACGCGAGCTGATCACCAGTCAAGTCGAGCAGGATTTTTGTGTTGGAATTCCTGAGCCATTCCTGCAAACACCTCACCCCCTGACGTCACGGGACGTCCTGAATCCAGGTGCGTTACGCAGGTGCGTTACGCAGGTGCGCGAAGAATGAAAGTTTGCCCCGAGCTCACAGTAAAGACCAATCCCAGTTCAAATGTACATCGTTTACATTGTCATACAGCTACTATAGGTCGAAAGTGATACCAGAGGATATACGGAGTTCAGAAGCAAAGAGCACTGATGTGGTGTTTTAGTGTCAGAGAGAGAAATGTACAAACAAGGCTACACATCGTGGGCCGAACACTGTGGGCGGCTCCGGGGAGTGGGTAGGTGCGAATTGTTCGGTGTTGATGAATCCAGAGTATCATCACGACTATAAATGTTAAACAATGAAAGTACACGAATAGTAAGCTGTGAGTGAAATATTAATAATTAAAGCTTGAATTTATCCTCTGGGTCTACATGCACGTTTAACAACAACCGTTCAAAAATTGGTTTTAATTCAATCTACAGTTCTAATTAAATGAATACCCTGCTAAAACATGTCTAGATGGATCTTCCCTGTTTTATTTGAACAACTAATAGCCATATACAATCTAGCCTATATCATCAAAAGAAAATATAATGATCAAATTACTGTGCTGAAAATGTGGAAAATGTCTGACCCGGACAACACTTTTTCCTTTTCCTGCCACCTGTAGAGAAAACACACACATATCAAAATAGAACACAGGCCTACTGGTATAAACAGGCCGATATGTTGAATGTTGCCAATAAGATAGATGTAACCCCATTCATGCATTCAGTCTTTAATCACATGGTTTCAGGAGATTTTGGCCAAAGATGTACACGAACAAAGTAGCAGTTGTATGTGTGTGTAGTGCAATCTCATGTTAGCACTTAGCCACACCTTTCTGTTGTAACATGTCATGTCTGTGCTGTATTGCCTAATGAGTAGTTTCAGTCTAATTTGGCGACATTCTACTCAGGTGCTGTATAGTATTGATTATAGGCTGTACTGGTGAACACAACATATGAATGTTTGTTGATCCATAGCATTTGAAATGAGAAAATTATGAATATGCCACAACACTGGTATCTTTTCCTACAGCAGTGCTTTATAAAGAAAGGAGGGACCACAGATATTAAATGTTTGGTGAAATATCTTTATTTTATTCCATGTGATAGGCCTACACTTGTGTTTCATTAACTCTCCTTTTTATACATCATAGTAATAGTACATTATTCACACAAACGTTGCTAAACACGAGTAGACAGCATATTTCAAATGGACAGACACAATTCAGAATAGCACAAAGCTGAGTATTTAGTCAGTGACAAGTAATAGAAGAGCTGCTCATGTTAAAATGGTTGTCTGATGTAATTCAATACTTAAATCCATTACATTTTTTTAAATCCATTTTAAAACCATGACATTTCAAAACAAGCTAGAGCAAATGACCAGTGTCTTTTGTTGTGCTATGGCAAGTTAGTTGGTTTGTGTTACGCTGTGTGTGTGTGTGTGTGTGTATCTGGAGACGGTGCAGCATTTACGTGCGACTGTAAATCAAGCTACTGACTACACACACACTGCAAAAAGTTATTTCTAGCAGTGTGACAGAAAAAAAAAGAGTCTCCTTTAGGTGGAGTCCAAGCAGACACGCCAATAAATAAAATAACCTTTCAACATGCGTGTCAGCATCTGTACTTTTGGTCAAGCAAACAATGTTATCTGTATGTCCAAGTTACAAAATAAATAAACACATAAAACCAACAGTCCTACACAGGCAATAGCAATACAGCAAAAGATACTGCAACTAACTTCTCTGCACTTTTTACAGCTAGGGTGTTAGTAAGCGTTGGCTGTATCGCAGGACAAACTCTTAACTACCAGCTCTACAAAACAACCAGTGAAGCCATGAACCAGTCAGCAGGCTTCTGTTATATTTTACAATATTGTGGCTTGATTCAGTGCACAACGTTGGTGAACAAACAAGCAAGGCATCTGTGTTCTTATCCATATAAATCCTGCATGGTGAGCATGCTGCATGTTCTTGTAATAGTGTAATCAACACAACACAAATGATCAATGAGATGGTGGGTACGTCAAAGCGACCAAAGTGACAACTTTCCATCAGCGTGGAAAAACTCAACACTGGCTTTTTTTTTTCCTTTCTTTCTTCTACATTAGGGGAATCTAGTAACTGAAAACTCCTCCTCAGACATGTTAGTATGCGTGCAGCTAATTTAACAACATTGGAAAGACAGTTGCTATAATCTTAATGCAGACATAACTTCAGGTTAGTAGCCATAATGAACTTAGGATGGCTTCCCTTTGATGAACATTTATATCTATTTCCTCATTGTAACTCGTTTGTTACACATCTCTTTTTCAGCACTGTTTTAATTAAGGTCTCAAATTATGTAAATCTGGTCCACTAACACACTCTTGTATTTGGCAGTTGAACCCTACAGATGTGTTAGGTATAAATAATACCTAATGACTGGGCCACTGACCCTCTTCAACGAAAAGGGTCCATTTGAGCGTAATGTGATAATATAATGGTTAGCAATTATGTAAATTCACTTTAAGATCCTGTCTTTACTTCCTCAAAATAAGACAAAGTCAAAAAAATAAACAGTTATCTGAGAGATATAATAGTTTTAGGCAAACTCCCCATTAAAAAAAAAAGAAAGTAAAATACAATGGGGCCGAGAACTCAACCTTGCAGAGTCATTTAAATAATCCCAAGCAGTTTTACTTTACAACAATGACAAGAGTAACAGCGCCAAGATTCCGAACTGTGCAATAACTCATGAGCTATGTCAGTCTGCAATCCTATATAATGCCATGCAACTGGATGAAAATCTGAACACATCATTTAACTTATCCCTTGTTTTAAACGTTTACTTTTGAACCATTTTTCCCCCAGATAATCTGTTTCAATACAGTAATGCACATCCACACGGTTACTCTGAAAAGTCACTGAGTTGAAAAGGGAAAAAAAAAAGGTCCTCCATCCCACTGGCAGTGTGCCAAGGGTGGAGAGAGTGGCCACTGAGAGACAAGCTGTTGGTGGGGAGGAGACAGGCTGGGTGAGGGTGAGGTGTACTAGCATGAGCAGCTGCTCTCGGTGACAGTCATCTCTGGCTGTTTCTCCAGTTTGATGTCGATCACTGAGAGGACTTGGTTAAGTAACTTCATCGATGAATTTGCACATTTCACTTCAGTTTTTTCTGCAGTGCTATCTAGGCTGCCATCTCTTCAGTGAACAGTCTCTCTTTCCTGCAGAGTAAACTTAGAGGCACTTGTTACCAGCTTGCCAGATTTTCTACTATTATAGCATTAAAGCCATGGCAATAGTAATAGTATTGTACAATAGTACGACAGCTATTTCTGTTGAAAGCAGCTTTAAAAAGGATACTGTCCTCTTTGCTTTTCTCTGGTGTGCTATCCATCCCAGGCAGTGCAGCAGCAACACGACGGAAAAGCTATAAAACAAAGTCAGAAGAATTTAATGGTTAAACATATTTGAAAAGGTCTTACTAGAATGGAATATAAAGTAAAATGCTGTCAAACAGGGGTGGGTGATTTGGATAAAATCTTCTGTCAGTGTAATTTTATTGCCATATATTGTAATATAGGGACATTCAATTGAGTGTCTATTTTTATCTAATCTGATGTCTGAAAAATTAAGGTATTTAATCACACTGATGCAAAAATGACAAAAATTCATTACTGCCATAATGCAATCCTGCTCATTAATTTTCTCCATTATCCACAATGGCCAATTACAACCAGAAATACTGAAGGTATAGTTACCTCAGTATAAATAAATCTCTGAAGATGCATACATTTTTATTGCCTCACGGTGTATATAGTCATCACCCACCCCTACTGTCAAATTGGCCATATACAGTATAGAAAAGAAAGTGATCCACGTTATAACTAGTCACTCCTAAATAACATATTTTATTGAACAACAGGCAAACAACAAGAAGCAGTTAAAGCAGTGATACAAAACGTGATTGTAATTGCTTGTTTAGATAAGAGCATGAAAGTGAAGGTTGCTGTGCTAACCTCCTCCACTGAGCAAATCCATTATATTCACAGAAACATTTTGAAAGCTGCATAAGTTTTAGTGAATCAGACAAATGTACTTGAGAAAACAAACACTGTAGAAGTAACCCTGTACAGACCAAGTGAATTAATACTGAAACATCTAAAAGCAAAGCCTGCGGGGGGAAAACACACAACTGACACAGTATGTACTGAGAATGCTAAGACATGTCATGATGCCACGAGAGGGGGAAAGGAGGTGGAAGGAGTTAAGTGATAAGACTTGATGGCAGAATTAGCTCAACTACCTTGAGAGAGCAGAACCTCTACCTGTTTGACATTGTAGCCAGTCTTTGCGCTGGTTTCAATGAACATGACATTCAGTTCCTTAGCTCTCTGCTCGCCCTCCTCCGTGGTGATCTGTCTGCTCAGGTAAAGGCAGAGGGGGGGGGAGGTTGGGGGGTGGACGAACAGACAGATATGGAAAGAAATGCAAAGAGGACAGGCCAAAAGGAGAGAGAAGAGATGGAGAGAGAAACAAAGAGAGCTCAACACAGAATGTTGTTTTTGGGTGAAAAAGAGAGAGAGAGAGAGAGAGAGAGAGAGAGAGGGGTTAGTTGAGTTATAACACAGACAAACAGAGAGGAAGACAAAAGGGAGAGAAGCTGCTGTGCTGAGTAAAGAAGAAGAAGCAGCAGGAAAACGAATCCAGAGATCACTCATTCATTCAACAGCCACACTCTGATCCATATAACGAATACATGGAGGAGCTGTACATCCCAGACGGCACAGGTTGGCCTCCCTGACCTAAAGGACATCATGACTGTCAGGCCTATTTGTCAGTATTGCACCTGCTGTTGCTGGACACCAACCTGTTTGACGTTATAGCCAGCCTTGGCACTGGTCTCTATGTACATCACATTGAGCTCACGAGCTTTCCTCTCTGCCGCCTCAACAGAAACTTGCCTGCCATGGTCCCAGGAAGGGAGGGGGGAGGGAGTGGTGTGGAGTGTGGTGTTGAGGGAAACACAAAAAAATTCAGAATGACATGGAGAGAACAGAGCAGGAAAAGGGAACACAAAAAGTAAAGCAAAGAAAAAAGGCAGAACTGAAATATGATCAAATAATAAGAAATGGAAAATATATAAATAAAAGTACTTAAATCACTAATAAAAAGGCTGGAGAATGCAAAATACCAAGGGATGATAAAAGTCAAAATTGAATGGGATGCACTGAAGGGAAGAAAAGTGGGATTCCAGGCTTTGGCACAGTTTATAATTTACTATAATAACTTCATATATTACTATAATAACTTAATGCTGCCCATTTTTTAATTGTAGCAGAATTATAAAATCAGGGTATATTTATCAATCATTGTAAATAGAATAAGAAAATCATCATTATAATCTTTCACACATCTCACACAACCATGTACCTTTTATCCGCCAAGTCTGTTTTGTTCCCAACGAGCATGATAATGACATCACTTCCTCTCTCTGTTCTAACATCATCAATCCACTTTGAGGTTTGCTGGAATGAATTAAGATCTGTGGAAAAATACAGACAGACAATTACTGTACACATCAACCACATGCAGCCTCAAAAGACATACAACATTTGGTATTGTAGCTAGTTAAAAGTGTGCACAAGCAGGTATTACTCTTGATTAAAAAAGGTAGAGCATCTCATGTAGAGTAGTCGTGTTAGAAAGCAAAAGTATTAAGAAGAGAAGCTTGAAGAAGGAAAATATACTTAAAGAGAGTCTGAAGGTTATTAGCAGAAAGATTAAAAAAGTAGCAACTATGCTGAGATAGTTTCCTTCCAATTGCTCTAGACCCCTACAGAAAGATTAGAGTACAGCCCTGACTCACTGGTGATGTCATAAACAACCACGGCAATGGTAGAGTCACGGATGTAGCTGGGAATTAGGCTACGAAAACGCTCCTGTCCAGCAGTGTCCCAGAGCTGGAGTCGGACCTGAGGATTGGAGCGGAGGAGATGAAAAGGGGAAGGAGGTGGAGATAAAGAGGGGAAAGGCAGAACAAGAAAGTGGAGAATAGGACAGACATAAAGGAACTGCAAGCCAAGCAGCAGAGATGAAAATGGCCTTTTATGGAGGAACGGGGAGAATCATTCAAATGTAGCGGGGTCAGAGATGACCAGCGTGCAAATAAGGCATGTAAAAGGAGGCCCTGCTGAATCATCATTTAGGCTGTTTCAGAGAATCTCTGCCCATGAGGTGACATCTGAAGATATTTTCCGTTATTCCTTCCATCAGCCTCATATGTAACAGCATTTAGGAAGCACAGACCCCCCTGGACACTGCTGGAGAAATGCTTTAGTATCACTATGGCTGATGCAAATACTACCCTCATCATGCTGTCCAGTGGGGTTTGCCAGGCTAGTAGATTTTTTTTTTTTTTTTTTGTCCTTCCACATACTAAGCGAAGGACAAGGAGGTGAGGCAAGGCCATGATACCTACTGGCTATGTCATAAACCACCACAGCAGCGGCTGAGTCGCGGATGTAACTGGGGATGAGGCTGCGGAAACGCTCCTGTCCGGCTGTATCCCAGAGCTGCAGCCGAATCTGTGGCCAGCCGTGATACGATTATGGAAAGGGAGGGAGGGGGGAGGGCATTTCATGACCCAGCCAGGGGATGGAAGGAAAACAAAAACTTGAAATAACGATGGGAACTAAAAACATGATCACATGTCTAACAAAATGAATGGTAAAATCTAGGATAATGTAAAAAACAATGTGAAATGGTGAAAAGGAAATAAATGGCGGCTACATAATAAATAGATGCATGCTTTAAGCTTTTCTAGCAGTTTTAAAACTACGCCAATGGGAATGATGAGAATTACAATAAAATATACAGGGCTTACCGTGCGATCTTCTAGGTACATGGTTTTTGACAAAAAGTCAATGCCAATTGTTGCCTGTAAGACAATCATTGCATTAAAACACTGTTATAGGCTCAATGTTTGCATAACGGCTGTATCTAAGAAAAATTATTAGACAATGGTGTTTGACCACATTGTATATAACACATTATCTATAGATTTTTTTCACAACATAGTAGGAACAGCATAGGCAGAGCTAAAAACATAAAAAAGGCTCTGTTCCATTTAGGTGTTCCCTTATACCATGCCAGTCTGGAACTGAAAGATCATTCAATTCAATTCAGTTTTACTTATATAGCGCCATATCATATCAAAGTTATCACGGTCCGGCCAACAAGTCATAATGTCTGTTGTCAAAAATGTCTTTTGGACCACACCACATATTGATTAGAATACATTCAATCAGTGCCTTGGCACACTAATTCTGTGTCATATTGTGATGAACATATGTTATTACCTGATAAGTGTTGTCGAAACTGTCATACATAAACCTGGTGATGAGTGAGGTCTTCCCAACTGTACAAACACAGTAACAAGACACTTTAAGATTTGATCCTGGTAATCAAAGACCATATTCTACAAGGGCAAAACACCAATGTCAAGATGAAATACCCAGTTACATCAATTCTAATTTTGTATTACATGAAAAAAATCAATATGACTCCGTGACAGCACAGGGTGAGTAAACTGCTGTAGCTATTATCATTGATGCAATGTGGACTGCTGAACCCACACGCTGAGCTGGCAATATGGGTGGAGCCACAAAATTTGGAAAATTAAAAAGGGCTTAACTTTTCACATTTTTCTCGTGATGAGAGCCTGTCACTGCCATATTAGAAAATCAACCCTAAAATACAATTACGTATAATAATGTCAGTCTCTGTGAGCTGACGTTAAATGGTCGGGGAAAAGGCCGACTGGTCTGGACCCACTGGCCGACGTGGCTCTGCAAGGTAGGAAGCTAACAGCTAGTGAGTTGAAAAGCGTTACACTGACAAACAAGAATACACTTAATTCCCTTCACGTATACGGGGTTTTCTGTTTGGAAGCAAAGACTCATAACAAACTCTTGACAGCCACATTAGGGTTTCTATAAGGCTTAGTGAATGTTAATATTAGCTAACGTTACTGATAAGTGTGTTTCAGCCTAGCACAGCTAACTGCTAGCTGAAAGTAGTTAGCCCGCTACTGTTAGCTGCAGTTACGCTATAGTTAGACGATGCTGATGCATCACAAACTAATGGCCACAGTAAGAACAATGTCCATTGCTTTAATCTGGCAACAAACCAATCTGAACACAAATCACAAACGTTAATTATATGAAACTGTATCTCTACTTATTATAGGCGTTTGTAGTTAAGACGAAGAGCGAGATGTTTGGCTAGCTTAGCGATTACCGTTAGCTGGCTATGCAATGACATCATCACGAGTGAGAAAAAAATGTTATGCCCATCATCTTTTTGCCATCTTACTCTCTCTTAAACACCTAATTGACAGTGAAATATTAACATCTCGCTTTGTATCATCACTGGCCGCTGATATCCGGTGGCCAACTTTATCCTGCTAGCCAGCAGCAAACTAGCTTGAGAAGCTAGTTAGCTACGTTGATCTTAGCCACTTCTCCTGACATATTCTTCACATCCGACCAAATTAACACTTCGTTCAAGTACACCGTTCCCTGCTTACCGCTCTGTTCGCCCAGAAAGACGAGCTTGAACTTTCGTAGAGGGTTGCCAAACTCTCCGCCGCCGGTCGTGGTTGACATTTTGTCAAAAAATAAACAGCTAACTAGCTGACTTTGCTAATGATGTGTTGTCTAGACTGGACAGGAGCAAGTAGTGTATCTTTATCCTGCACTAGCAAGCGCTATTGTTTTCTTAAACGTACAGAAGTGAAATAGCGCAACCAAGAGGCAAATGTTGAGAGACAACAGGAATTGCAATGGTAACATAAAGCCTTATTATAAGTCTATCTTTTCATTTGGATCTATTTCTGTTTCTCTTATGCGTTGAACGAAGTTATTTTTCATAGAGTTTGGCTAGACAGAAGGAGTGATTATTAACACAATAGGCATACTGGAATATTACTCGACCTCAGTTGGTTAACTTACTCAAATTTAGCTGCTGATATTTTATTAAAGCTAGGTAAAGTTAAGTTAAGATAGCTTGTTTAGAAAACACTTAAGTAAGGGCAGAAAAGAAATGGAGGAAGCAGGCGTATAAATGCTCTCTAAATCAGTGGTTTTCTATGTGAGTCACAGTTTTGGGACAAGTGGGCCATGTCCATGTGAAAGCTGCATCAATGTGTAGAAAAAAGATGGCTAATTTTATACTATCTTTAGCTGTATGATTCAGAGCAGTGCTTTAGAGTAACTACTCAGAGCTGCCTTTCAGAGCAATGTTTGTGTGATAATGGGTGTTCATTTTAATTCCAAATTAAATGCACACAGTTAACATAAAAGACATATCGTTTTAATTATCCATTCACTTTTGGTAGTAAAATTTGTAACCAATCAATATCTTTTTTTTTTTTTTTTTTTTTTAGTTTAGCATTTCTGTAATGAGGCATTTCGTTGATATGATGAAGTGCTCGCTTTTAAAAAGAAAATAGAAGTTTTGACATAAAAATACAGAGAAACAATGTGTTTATTTACTTCTCTTGTCTAAAGACTGACACAAGTAGGAGTATTTTGGGGATATCCATCCCACAGTTGTACATTCAGGCATAATATTTTATGGCTCTAATGAAACAGCAATAAAGATTAGGATAAATAAAGCTGTGCATGTTTAGTATTCATAACACATGGAAAGAAAAGTCTACACTCTATACTATGGGACACTTCCTTTGACAAAGAAAAATGTGCAATACATGTTTATTTCTATTTAATTCTATGATGGCATTCAGAGAAATGTCACACAGAGTTTAGACTATTTTTCAGTGATAGAGCTCTCGCTCTCGGTGTTGAGTTCCTTTGTGTTCTGTATTTTCTGTCCGAGAGGTGATCTTCCTTTGCCGGTCAGCTCAACCTTCCATGGAGATATCTGCCCTGTTGGCATGAAATGGGCAAACAACTGATTCTGTCCAACATCACACCAAGGTAATTTCATCTAATTTTATATGCGTACAGCCAAGGCTAAAACAGGTAACATGCAAATGTGAATTTTTGTAACATAATGCAGACTATCCTTTTTGCATATGGATAATATGAGCTATATATTTAATGCATGTATTAATAGCTATTGTACAACTTCTCAAATCAGCATACATGCTGCTTATCTTGCAAATAAAACAATCCTTTGATTGTATTGTTGATATGTGTCACGAACTAGATGTGTCATCATAGTGTTCAAACTACGTATTCATTTCATAGAAAAGACCTGCATTGTAGCCCTCGAAGAAGTGAACACTGTAAAACGTACTGAATCGGAGGTGACCTCACCTGAACTATAGAGGCCTTTAATCCAATTTGCTGGGGTTCGTAAAACACACAAACACCCACAGGAGAAAAATATCAGCAGCATGTCATAAACATCACCACCACAATACATGTCTTTTCATAGACTATTTTTTTTTATACTTACACTTCTGCTCAGGATACAGCAATGACATGCAATAAATGGATAAAAGGGGAGGACATGACATAAAACATGTTAATCAGACCAGTTACAGAAGATTCAATACTGTCTTTTTTTGTTGAAGGGAAATGTCTCAGGGCGCATTTAAATGGCAATTATATGCAGAAACAGTGCACTCACCTGCAGGTTTTGGTGACATCAGAGTCAGAGGAAGCTCCACAGTGACATCGCTGAAAATAAAGTTTTATTATTAAAAATATATAGATTAGTAATTTATATAATATTCGCACTAATAATGCTTGACCACAAATTAAGCAAAATCAATATTTACCCTCCTGTTAGGCCACCCAGCAGGCTTTGGACACAGAGAAACAATAAAAGAAACCTTTAGTCTGCACAATTTGACACAAAATGTAAAAGTATTATGCATGAATATTTTCTGTTCAGCTAAGCCTTACCCTCTGCCGGACACCATGAGATTGACTTTGACTTTATAGGAGATAAGGATTCCCTGCATCTCCTTTTCTCCTTGACTCCTGTGAGGAGACAAGAATAGTTTACCTTTCAGAGCTTGAGGATTTGGTCTAAGACAGGGTGTAGAGTTATATCACCACCACTCAATAAGAGGATGAAAACTGGGCTCACTGTAAACCCTCTGATGAGAGACCTAGAGTGGCTTACAGGGTAGTGGATGCTAGGTTGGTGTCCTCATCTTTTAGCTGCCTGTCCACTGAAAGACCCTGCTTCTCTTTGTTGTTGGACAGCAGGGGGGTTATTTGGAAGGACTTCTCGAACGTAGAGTTGGTGTTTACTATCTCCCTGTGAATAGCAGTGAATACATAAATAAATAAATAATAAAACATGTTTACAGTAACTTAACAGCCATTTACTTTTCCTCAATCCATACTTTAGTAATTTAATTTAAAATGAAATGTAACAATGACAAGGCATTTTTTTTTCCAGCTGTAAAGATTAAATTTAGGGATATTGGAATGTGAGAATATTTTTTCATCGGATAGGATTTCCAGATATTTAATTTGGCAGAAAATTACATCCTGAATTAATTAAATCCAATCTGAAATGACCCCAATCCTGCTAATAACTACGCCTCATTAGATGCAGTGAAAGCCTTACCCAAACTCCTCAGAGCAGACTGCCTTGACGTAAGTGTCAGATGAGTAGAGCACCACATTTGTGAACTGCTCAACTAAAAGCAAAAAATAGAACATATGAACATATACAGACACGCTTGAGCCCTCACTCGTAGTCTTTTTCTCTCTTTTCTTACAAGCTACACAGAAACACAATTTAGTAAGAGTTTAACTTCAATCAGGCTTTAATCCTTTCCTTGCTACTCACCTGAGACTTTGATTTTCTTCACAGTCTTGGTGGTTTCGTTGTTGATTTTTACTTTGACAGCGATTGGATCTCCGTGGTAATAAATCTAGATATAAGAATAATTTATTTTTAGAAATTTAGTTATATTATACATATAATGCCGAAAATACAGTATGTAGACTTCAATACACCTCTTTTTCAAGGGAGGCTTCCAAGTGAAGAGGTTTGTCAGTCATAATAAACTGCTTGGTTAATTCAGCCTTGGGTCCGGCGTTGTTGTTAACTGGTGCAAATTGTATTTTACGAATCATCAGACGACATGTGTCCCTAAGACCAGAAAAAAGACACGCAAAGAGAGTCAGGGTCAGCCCTCTATACTTAATTCTGCTACAGCTTAAGGATGCAGTACAAGATTGGGCTGACAGTATGGCTGTGGGCATACATACGTCTTTTCAATTACTTCATCTGCACTGTTGGCTAAGTTGGCAATGTATCCTTTAACCTCAAAGTCCACGCCACAAACCTACAGAAACAGAACAAGACCCAAATAAAAGATTTGTTTGTCACACATTTGAAGTAGTGAATGAAACGGGAACTGGACAGCAGTAGTACCATGCCAGAATCATTTAGCCCAGGCTGTAAGGCGACTGAGCATGGAAGATCTGTTGGCATCTGAAATGAGTAGAAACAAGGCACAAAATTTTAAGATGATGGCTGGAAGGTAAATGTGAAGTAATGATCTATGGTTGATCAATATAACATTTGAATAAAGGACTGGAATGATTTGATATGTTATATAAAGAGTGAGTGAGCTATGCTTCCTCACCTGGAAGGAAAAAGGATATCCTTGCTCTCCAACTTTCTTCAGGAGGGATTCTTGCATTGGTGTTTTGGTTGCGTTTCCACCTGTAGGTGGATACACCTGAACACGCTGGATCCAGATGTCTCTCCTGAAGGACAGCCCAATGACATCCAAGTCATCGCTTCCATAGCGGAAGGCACAAGCAAGGTAGACAAACACTGCAATGGAAAAGGATATATTTGGTGTGGTCTTTGTGTTGCATAAATTTAGGTTCGCTAACTTTTATCACTGACAGCGATTGAGATAGAAATACCTTTTCTGCCATTAAGACCAGAAGGGTCCACTTTAACGACACCCTCTGCAAGTGAGAGGAAAACCAATAGCATTAAATTAAACGGAGACACACTGTATGTGTGAAAAATTGAGGATGTATTGTGCCACGCACCAACTACTTCCACTGAATCCACATGGTCCACAAAGTCTCTCTTCCCCAAATACAGGGCAATCTGAGAGAAACCGAGAAAAGCAGAGAGGAAAACGGTTACTCCTCTGCCAAGGTTATAAGAGTTTGGAAGTTATTTCTGGGAGCTGGAAGAGCTACATACAAACTGCACTCCTCCCTATACCCAAGAGGTGCCCTGTAATGACTATATTATAGAGTCCACTTACATGTCCATTGCCACTAGTCTTCTTAAATACCCTGAAAAAAGGAAAAGACAGTGAATCAGACTGTTATTTCACACTTTTGAACGCTTTTTTCACTGAATGTATTTGACAGGACTGCAAGTACACAAATCACTTTTGCTCCACATTTTACTGAGGTATGTGGTGCAAAAGCGAGAGCTGTCATTTGTGACTGACAGAACAGCATTTGAGACTTGTAGCGGCAGATTCAAGCAGTTAGAAATATACATCCAAGGGA